>MU740041.1:33391-113649 GCA_026770625.1 Nicotiana glauca
CTGCCCCCCCCGGCTCGAGTTGTCTGCTCGGGTAAGCCAGGTCTAGAACAATAAACCCAGGTTTTAAACCTAGTATAACAAAGCCTCATGCCAAATCCCTAGTAGGAACGTTTGTTTGCATCACGTGCATTTGACATAGGGGACTCAACACAGGGGTTGGGTCTGTCTAGGATAGGTGTACGTGAAATAAAAAGACTATCCTGATGCATCCTACTTGCTACTTGTGCATTTATTTGTTTCGGATTTGCATATTGACCGGCTTGTGAATAATGGGAGAGAGTTGGAAAAGAGAATAGCAATGTTAGGTTTAAGTTAGTTACTCACCTGTTTTGAAAAACCAATGCCCAAATGGTACGGAAACTCTACCGAATTTTTGAGAAAATAAAAGAAAAAGAAAGTTTTTGTTTTCAAAAATAGTTGGTTTTGTCAAATCTGCCGGAACTACGCCAGTTTAATTCTCATCGGATGTGAGATACGTAGGCAACCCTCATCGGGTCGAACTTCCCTTTTTGCAAAAATAGCCCAAAAATAACAAAATTTTAATTTTTGTCACAAATAAGTAGGGTGATTCCATTCTTGTTTAAAATAACCTGAATGTCCCCAAAAGGGCACCGGAAGGCTATTTTTTCAGGAACAGCCACCTCGGATCATTTTTAGCGGTTAGCGGGCACATCCTTAAAATCTTCTTCCTCGAAGTGCTAAAAGGTCGTATCTGCAAAGTCGGGTTTTTGTTTTTGAAATGAAAATTTTGAAAAAATGGTTTTACTTTTTCTTTTAGGTCAAAATGAGTTATTAAATCACCTTAATAAATATGCAGGATGAGCACAAACGAAATTGAACCATTCACAGTCCTTAATGAGATCCCCTTGAAACTCCACATGTGGTGGGATGACCTAGGAAAAGGCAGTAGAGAAACAGTGGTAAAAGTTCTAGGAGGCCTCATCAGACTATTGAACATCAAGCCAAGGTTGGAAATAATTGAAGCTTTAATACCTTTTTGCGACCCGACTCGCAATGTGTTTCGTTTCTCTGACTTTGAGCTCAAACCTACATTGGAGGAAGTTGCGGGTTATGCAGGTCTTAATGGAAATCTTAGATGTCGATATCCATTGTCACCAAGACCGGTATCTCCCCATATATTTCTATATTTTCTGAGTATTAGTCGAGATATTCAGGACGAACATTTATCTGAAGGGTATTGCACGCTCCAATTCTTGTATCATCGATATAGTAACCCCCAAGGTCCGCGAAAAGATGGTAATATAGAGATAGGTCTCATGGGAATGATCGATTTTTCAATGAAGAAAGCCAATAGAACTGTGGTTCCTCTGATCTTATCTGAAATCTACCAAGCCTTGACTATCTATCGAGAAGGGGGAAAGTTCTTCCAAGGCTGCAATCTGTTACTACAATTATGGATGCAAGAACATCTCTGCCACCGAATGGGGTGTATGAATTACAATTTGACCGGTTTGAGCTGTATTGAAGAATTTGAAAGCCGAATGGTAGGTACTGAATTCCCCGAGGGTACTGAAGCTTTGCTTGCACATTTGAGATCGTTGATTGCTGATAAAATTGAGTGGGCATTTGGATGGTTTCCTGTTACCGAAGCAGTGTGCACGTCAGCTGAAGTGTGTTATATCCTCTTGATGGGCATCCGAAGCATCCAGCCTTATGCTCTCTACAAGGTTTATTGCCAATTAGGAAGATTTCAAACCATCCCCAATGATGAAGATTTGAGTAAACATGTCATTGAACTGGGCCTAAAAGCCTCATTTCTAGAAAGGAAAATTCGCCAAGTGTGGAATGAATGTAGATTTCTTGAACCTAAGACCATGGTGTGAGATCTAGCTAAAGGTGAAGTGGACCCTAAGTACATTGTCTGGTTCAGCAAAATATTCCAGATTCCTGAAAGGCTCGCAAAGAGACCCCATGTCCAACAGTTCACCGATAGGGCACAAGTGCAATAGGACTGGTTGACCAAAGAAAATGAGTACAGGGCCAAAATAAGCCAGTTGGAAAGGCAAGTAATGAAGCTTCAGTTTGAAAATGGTGTTCAAGCCGCCGCAGACAAGGGAGAAAAGAAAAAACTAACTCAGGAAAATGAGGCCCTCAAAGCTCAGATCCGGAAGATGAAAATAGTTGTCAGAAACTCGAAAAGAAGCCGGGCTGATGAAAGACTTATAAGCGGTTTAAAAAAGAAAGTCCTCGAGTGTCAAGAAGACCTGGAAAAGTCTGAAGCTAGTCTAGCAAAAATCCGGGCACAAAGGACAAAGAAGGCAGAAGAACGGGCACGGTTTGTGAAACAAGTGAAGAGGAACTATGAAGGGACCATCACTAGCCTAAGAAGAAAGGTAACCACTCTAGAGAATGAGGCAGCTAAGCAAGCTAAAAATTTCAAAGCTAATAGGGAGCACGGTTATGATATGGTGGCTCAAATGGAGGAAGGAATGCAACAGTTGCAAAATCAACACCTTTATGACTCCCAGGTGTTAGAAGCCCGGAATCAGCAGATAGGGCGGTTGCTTCAGGAAAAAGGCAGAATTAGAGAGAGGATCAGAACCATCGCTGACTACATTACCATAAAGTGCCAAGCGTGCAAGGACATGACTCGTACCACATTTTTCGCTGTAGCTATGACTTTCGTCTGCCAAAGTATAAGTAATTTAGAGTGACTGCAAGGGGTTCGCATTTAGGCCCGCGTCAAGACCGAATGATGTCCCACGGGCACCAGGAGCATTAATGTATCCTTGATTTTTACTTGAGTCTGTTAGTTTATTTTCGATTCTGTATTTTTCTTTTTGTCAGAGTCTGTTAGTTAGTTCTTGAGTCTGTATTGTCATCTTGTTGTTGGAGTCTATTGTTTTACCTTTTGAGTTTTTTAGTTTTGAATCGATGTAATCCATAGTATTTCCCTTTTATGAGAAAAACTAAAAATCCCAAAATATTTTGTTATTTATTTTTACATTTTATCGCCCCCAGAACTACGCTTGGTCTGATTCATGTTGGGCCATAATACGTAGACAATCTACATAAGATTCGATCATAACCCAAAAGAGTAAAAAAAAAAAATAGCCAAAAGGGAAAACTGATAAAAAGTAAAAAAGAGAGAGTGGAAATCGAAAGAAGAAAAATGAGAAAGAATAAGAAAATCCGGGATGAAGCTGTAACCGTTGCGAAACATGTAGAAACCCATTTAACTGTATAGGTGCATCACACACCAACGTGCGATTACCTATCTGTTATTTGTTTCAAACTAACTGTTTGTTGTTGTTACTACCCAGTCCAGGTTTTTTTATAGAATGGTGGTTGGTTTTTGTGGTAACCTGGCTTCGCACCCATACTTTACTAGATCAAAAGGGAGCATCGGAATGTCTTCAGAAATGACTCTGCCAACAATTTCCATCACGGATGATAGCCCAATATCGGGCATCCCGACCTCAGAATCGGCAGCTTCCGAAGAAAATAGAATCCTGCGTCTTTGTTTATGGAAATGTGGGACACTTGGGCAAATGGAACAGAGCCTCCAAGCGCAGTCCCGGGATTCCTCAAACTTTTTCCTAGATTAGGGGTTACCTCCAATGTTCCAATCAGTCACCCAAATACCCCACTAGGACATCCCACTATCTCAGCTCATTTCATGGGAACACCTTATGAGGTTCGCCCCCAGGTGTTCATGTCCGGTGCAGCTTTAAATATGTTCACCGCCCCCTTGCTTGGCCACGACACAGCCTACACTACCTAGGCCCAGTTTTGACCCTTCAGCTTTCACCTTGCAAACACCCAACTTCCAAATGGAACCTCCTCAGTTTCCCACTTATACTTATCATCAGCCGCCCCAATTTGAGTTCAATGCAGGGAAAGAAAAGACTACCAAAACTTCCAAGCAAGAAGAAATTGCGAGAAAGATGAGGAGTATGGAACAAAGCCTCAAGAACATACAAGGTTTGAGTGGGTAAAAAAGTGTGTCATATGCTAACTTATGCATGTTCCCTCATATGCACTTACCATTGGGGTTGAAAACCCCAAAATTTGAAAAGTACGATAGGCACGGTGACCCTATTGCTCATCTCAAGAAATATTACAATCAGTTGTGAGGAGCCAGAGGAAAGGAAGAACTACTCATGGCCTATTTCGGAGAAAGTATGTTTGGCATCGCCTCTGAGTGGTACATGGACCAAGATATATCTCATTGGCACATCTGGGATGATCTTACTAGAGACTTCATCAGGCAGTTCTAGTACAACATCGATATTGCTCCAGATAGGAACTCACTGACAAACTTGAAAAAGAAATCCTTGGAAAGCTTCCGAGAGTACGCAATTAAATGGCGTGAGCAGGCATCTAGGGTAAAGCCTCCAATGGATGAGGTCGAAATGGTCACAGTTTTCCTCCAAGCTCAGAAAGCCGATTACTTCCAAAATATAATGTCTGCTATGGGTAAACCGTTCGTTGAAGCCATTAAGATTGGCGAAATGGTTGAAAACGGGTCAAATTCTAAGCCAATTCGCTATCAGAGCTACCTCCCAAGCAATTCAGGGTGGGTCTGGAGGAATAGAGAATGGCAAGAAAAAGGAAGAAATATCCATGGCAGCATCGGGTGCAAGAAAACACCGTACTCCCAGATCCCTTCTCCCAGAAAGGGCCATGCAACACTATTACCCCCACCAAGACATGGCCTATGCTCCTCATCCATACACGGTTATGAATGCTCAACCTTATGTTCGACCACAACAACAAGCCAACCGATTTCCTAGAAACCAGCCACCTTACCAAAACCACTACAACCCCCGTCCTCCATAAAACAATTTTCCCCCTCGTGAACCACCTAGAAGGCTAAATTTTACACCAATCGGCGAATCCTACTCCATTCTATTTCCAAAGCTTATCCAAGTGGGTCTGCTACAGTCGGTTCCTCAAACTAGGCAAAACCCAACATCACCCTCTTACAGAGCTGGTGCCCAATGTGCCTATCACTCGGGGGCGGAAGGGTACGACACGGATAATTGCTGGACTCTGAAGAGAGCAGTGGAGAACTTGGTAGAACAAAGGAAGATAGTGCTAAGGGATGAAGATATCCCCAATGTGACTAATAACCCATTGCCAGCCCACAACAACGGGCCGGTAATCGGAATAATTTGTGAGGATAAGGAATTTGACCCGGCGTTGAAGGCCATCATTGCCATTATTGATGTAGAAAAGAAACCAAAAGCTGCCCCGAAGCAAGACAAATGGGAGAAAAAGAACAAAACCACCCATACAAAATCATAGAAGAAAATTGAAGTGGGAACTGGGGCAACGCCTCCCAAAGATGTTGTTCTCTATGTCCCTCAGGGCCGCAAAGAAAAGCAGATGACTTTGAGTCCTCCTAGGAGATTCGAACTGAACAAGGCAGCCCAATTGTATGTGCCTAAGGAAGCTTATGTGATGCGGGGGCCAATTAATCCACCAAGGTTGAGTGAGCCCGTGGTTATTGGTCGCGCGCCGCAGAAGCCCATGACAGATCCTACCTCAGTGCCTTGGAACTACAACAAATCAGTGGTGACTTATAAGGGCAAAGAAATCTCAGGAGAAGTTCAAGAAAATTACCTTGTTGAAAAGTACTCCAATTTGGAAGAGGTGAACAACGCCACTAGAAAGCGTTTCCCATCTAAAAAACCCGTGATTGTCGAAGAGGCACAGGCTTTCTTTCAAAAGATGAAAATGGCGGACTATAAGTGATCGACCAGCTTCGAAAATTTCCTAAACAAGTCTCGTTGCTATCTCTATTGATGAACTCCCCCGAACACCAGAAGGTATTGATCAAGACCCTTAACGAAGCATATGTGCCTGTTGAGACTTCTGTGGAGAAATTAGAGAGAATGGCGAAAAGATTTTTCGCAATCAACCAGATCTCCTTCAGCAAAAATGACTTGCCCCCAGAAGGGGCCACACATAACAAAGCCTTACACCTAATAGTCAAATGCGAAGGGTACTATGTGAAAAGGGTTATGGTGGACGGAGGTTCTGGGGTAGACATCTGCCCACTCTCAACTTTACAATGCATGGAAATTGGGATCGAAAGAATCCGACCCAAAAATATCTTCGTACGAGCCTTCAATGGTATAAAAAGGGACACAATTGGAGTGATCGGTCTAATTCTGACCATCGACCCAGTAGACTTTGAAGTAACCTTTCAGGTTCTAGACATGGACACATCCTACAAATTTCTTTTGGGGAGTCCATGGATCCATGCAGCGGGGGTTGTACCCTCTACTCTTCATCAGATCGTAAAGTTCGAGCATAAGGATCAAGAGATCGTGGTCAACGGAGAGGACGAGAAATCAATTTATCGAGACCCATAAGTCCCATGTCTTGAAGCAAGAGAGGGGAGTGATCACATAGTTTATCAGGCCTTTGAAGTTGTAGTTGCAGACCAGTACGAAGAAGGAAACCCTTTCCCCCAACCCTTCCTTTCCAATGCATCAATCATGGTGGCCAAAGAAATAATCTGACATGGCTTCATACCGGGAAAGGGACTTGGGAAATCCTTGTAAGGAATAGTTGAACCCATTACCCTGCCTACCACTGAAAATTTCTTCGGGGTAGGCTTTCGACCCACTCCAGCTGATATAAAATGGGCAGACGACAGAAAGAATGATGGATGGGTTTTTCCTCAACTGCTTCTGCATCTGTACAGAATATTTGTCAAGCCAAAATACAATGAAGAAGAGGAGGATGAGGCTTTTACAGCCGAAGCAATTGAAGAGATCTGTGGGGCAATGAGGAAGATACTATATAAAACCCACATGGTCCAGCCAGGGGAGGGCTCAAGCACCGCTGAGGTGCTATATATGGGACCTAATGCCAAGCTGCAGAATTGGAAGGCTACGCCATTCCCAATTAGGCAGGAGTCCCGGTAGACCTGTCCTGCTATTTTTTCTGTATCGCGAGTGTAACTCGGATGTTTTATTTAGTTATTGTCTTTTAATTTCCAAATGTAAACCCTGTTATCTTCAAATTCAAAGAAATGAAATCAATATTTCAGCGTTCATCTTACTTTATTCTTTCTGATTTTGCTATTATTCTCTTTTATTTCTTCTTTCAATTCTAATAATGCGGCTTTAAATAACATGACATACTTGCGGACTTCATGCCCAGATTCAAACATGAATTCTAATTGTAAAATAATGAACCAAGAACCAGAATACGATGAAAAAGAGGCTTTTAGGGAAACAAATCGAGAATTGGAACAATTTGAGAATAAACCTAAGCTAAACTTAAATGATACCGAGCCGGTTAACTTGGGTAGTTTTGAAGAAATCAGGGAAACCAAGATAAGAATTCACACGGACGGGAAAACCCAGGATGCATTAATCCAACTCCTATTCGAGTTCAAGGATGTGTTAGCTTGTTCATATGACGACATGCCAGGGCTAAGTGTTTTTGGTGGTTCATAAGTTGCCGACTTACCTGATTGCCCCCCGATCCAGCAAAAGCAAAGAAAGTTCAAAACTGATATTAGTGACAAGATCAAAGAAGAGGTCACGAAACAGTTGACAGCGGGGGTGATCCGAGTGGTTAGGAACACCACATGGCTAACTAATGTAGTCTCAGTTCCAAAGAAAGATGGGAAGACCCGGGGGTGTGTGGATTACAGAGATTTAAACAATCCAAGTCCTAAATATAACTTCCGGTTGCCCAACATCCACATCCTTGTTGATAACTGTGCCAAGCATGAAATACAGTCCTTCATGGACTGTTACGCAGGATATCACCAGGTGTTGATGGATGAAGAAGATGCCGAAAAGACAGCTTTTACCACACTTTGGGTACATACTACTATAGAGTCATGCCATTTGATCTGAAGAACGCCGGGGCAACCTACATGAGGGCCATGACTGCCATCTTTCATGATATGATACACCAAGAGATAGAGGTGTATGTGGACGATGTAATCATCAAATCCAAAGCCAAGTATGACCACGTGCGGGACTTGAGAAAATTCTTTGAGCGGCTGCGCAAATATGATTTGAAGTTGAACCCAGTCAAATGTGCATTCGGGGTATCTTCCGGCAAACTCTTAGGATTCATCATTAGTTGGAGGGGCATCGAGTTAGACCCAACAAAGATAAATTCGATTCGGTATTTTTCCCCTCTAAAAACCAATAAGGATGTTATGAGTTTGTTGCGTAGATTGAACTACATTAGCCGGTTCATTGCCCAGTTGACATCCACATGTGAACCCATATTCAAATTACTGAAAATAGACGCGGTAGTCAAGTGGACAGATGAATGTCAAGAAGCTTTTGATAAAATCAAGGAATATCTATCAAATCCACCAGTCTTGGTCCTACCTGAGCCCGAGAGGCCTTTGTTCTTGTACCTGACAGTCTTGGAAAATTCTTTCGGATGCATCCTCGAGCAACACGATGTGACTGGAAAGAGAGAGCAGGCCATTTACTACTTGAGCAAGAAATTTACCAGTTATGAAGCCAAGTACACTTTGTTGGAAAGAACTTGCTGCGCCTTGACTTAGGTCGCTCAGAAGCTGAGACATTATTTGCAAGCCTACACCACTTACCTCATAACCAGGTTGGATCCACTAAAATACATATTCCAGAAGCCAATGCCCACTGGGAGGCTAGCAAAGTGGCAGATCCTACTTACGGAATTCGACATAGTATATGTCACCCGCACGGCAATGAAGGCCTAGGCGTTAGCTGACCATTAGACTAAAAATCCGATCGATGATGAATACCAACCTTTGAATACTTACTTCCCGGATGAAGAGGTAAACTTAGTTGGGGCAATATCCAAAGACACTAATGCTTGGAAAATGTTCTTCGACAGAGTGGTAAATGCAAAAGGTGTTGGAATTGGGGCAATCTTGATCTCGCCCACTGGATAGCATTATCCGGCCACAGCCAGGCTTCAGTTTTTTGCACATTTAACACTGCCGAGTATGAAGCCTATATTATGGGTATGAACATGGCAATCGACCAAGATGCCGAAGAGTTGTTGATCATGGGAGACTCAGATCTGATTATCTGGCAAGCCTAGGGAGAATGGAAACCTGAGATGTTAAGCATATCCCATACAAATAGCATGTGGAAGACCTCAGAAACCAATTCAAATCAATAGAGTTCAGGTACATCCCTCGTTGTCACAACGAATTGGCCGATGCACTTGCTACTTTGGCCTGAATGCTACCATATCCAGGCAATGCCCACATTGATCCCTTGGAAATCCAAATCAGGGAAAGGCACGACTACTGTAATACGGCTGAGGCAAAACCAAACACCCAACCATGTTACCATGACATAAAAAGGTTTCTAAAAATGCAAGAATACCTCGATCAAGCCAGTGGGGACCAAAAGAGAACTATTAGACGACACGCGAGTGGCTTCTTTTTGAGTGGTGATGTCTTGTATAAAAGAACTCTGGATCTTAATTTGTTAAGATATGTTGATGCAGAAGAGGCTGGAAGAATCATGCATAAGGTACACGCGGGAGTATGTGGACCCCACATAAACGGGTATGTTTTAGCAAAGAAAATCTTTCGAGCGGGTTATTACTGGATAACCATGGAAAAGGACTACTTCAGCTTTGTCCGGAAGTGCCATCAGTGTCAGTTGCACGGTGATTTGATTCATGCACCTCCGACAGAACTACATCCCATGTTAGCGCCTTGGACATTTGTCGCTTGGGGCATGGACGTCATTGGGCCGATTGAGCCAAAATCCTCAAATGGGCAAAGATTCATACTGGTTTCCATTGACTACTTCACGAAGTGGGTTGAAGTCATCACTCTCAAATAGGTCACCAAGAAAGCTGTGGTAGATTTTGTGCACTCCAATCTTATTTGCCATTTTGGCATTCCTACAACTATTATCACAGATAATGCTGCAAACTTGAATAATCATTTGATGGGATAGATATACGAACAATTCAAAATAACGCGTAGGAACTCTACTTCCTATCGGCCCAAAACCAATGGTACCATTGAAGCAGCAAACTAGAACATACAGAAGATTTTGAGAAAGATCATTCAGAGCTCCAGGCAATGTCATGAAAAGTTGCCTTTTGCATTACTGGGATATCGCACTACGGTACCCATATCGGTAGGAGCAACCATACCTTTTGGTTTATGGCACTGAGGCCCTGATACCCGCGGAGGTGGAAATCCCTTCCCTCTGGATCATTGTTGAAGCTGAAATTGAAGACAGTGAGTGGGTTAAGACTCGTCTGGAACAGCTGACCTTAATTGATGAAAAGCGAATGGATGTGGTCTGCCACAGGCACCTGTACCAACAAAGAATGGCTCGTGCTTATAACAAGAAAGTGCGGCATATGAATTTTGAAGTGGGACAACTTGTATTAAGGCGCATTCTTCCTCATCACCAGGAAGCAAAAGGAAAATTTGCTCCTAATTGGAAGGGCCCATATATCATCAGAAAGATATTGCCGAGAGGAGCATTTTATTTGGGTGGTATCGAAGGAAATAATATCGAAGCAGCTGTGAATGCGGATGCAGTAAAAAGGTACTATGTTTAGGCTTTATGCAGCGATGACTTTGTTCGATTGGGATGACGAAGGCTTTCATTCTTGCTATCCAAACACTATTAATCTTTTGCAAACCCTTTGAGCCAGTTACTCTTCCTTGATTACCCTCTATGGAACCCGAAAGTACTATTAAAAAAAAGAAGAAAAAAAAGAAAAAAAATGGAACAAAAAACAAGAAAATTAAAATGTTTCCCTGAACTATGTTTGACTTGATTCCAAAAGGATACGTAGGCAGCCTCTCTCTAGGGTTCAGTCATACCAAAACAAAATCCCAGTTTCCCCCAAAAGTGAAACTGGGGCAGATGTCATAATGGTTCGGCAATGATCCCACCAGAACGGTTCCAAAGTTGTAATTCCATCGAGATTCTTTTTGCTCAAACCTTGTCCAAGTCCTTCTGATCAATTGGAAAAGGCGTCGGAATTAGAAAACACCATTGTTTTGATCTGATACAATCAAACTGAGAGATATAAAATGAGAGAGTCCTATCGGTGAAAACCTACGTGCACCATAAGGCGACAGTGAGTAGAGAAATTGAAAACGAGAGAGCCCGTTTAGTGAAAACTCGTAAAGAGCATTATCGGGCGATGGTGAGAAGAGAAATGAGAGAGGTCGATTGGCAAAAACTTGCAAAGGGCGTCGTCGTTCGAAAAGAAGACACCTCTCACCACTGAAAGAGTCCTAGCAAGATTCTCGGGTTTTGAAACACGAGTCTCAATAAGTTTACGAGAAGTTGAAAAAGTTTGTGTGGGTTGGGCATTGTGAGCACGTGATTTTTTCCCTAAGTTAATTATTCCCAGAAATTCAAACAAAACAATTGCTTTATTATTTTACAATATTTGTGAATTTTTTGTTGTTTTCTGGTAATTGGTGCATTTTATTTGTGCATTTTAATTCATATAAAAAATACAAAAAAAAATTTGGTAAATAAAAAAAAAGTTTGGGGAGCCATCCAAACTTCCCTCAACAGCATTCTCTCAATTTTTCCAGATTTGCAATTTGAAATTCAAATCTTCAAAAAATCGGAAAAAAAATTAAAGAATAGAAAAAAACATCTACTGTTTCATTGAGCAAGAGAAAATTGATCCTGATCTCTAGTTAGCCTCTTCACATTGTTATAGTTTAGTTGAGTTTGGTTTGCCGAAGTAATTTGGTGTTTTTTCAAGTGGATTTGGCATCATTCAAGCTGTTTTTGATTGATTTTTGGGTTTAATTTGGTGTGGAATTCATTCTGGTTCATTTGATACTATCCTTGGGTTGGTTCTCTATTGAAATTGCTGCTGGAATTGTACTGCTGCTAATTCTCCTCCTTTACTTCCTTTTAATTTAACTTTCAAGTACATATCATGAACTTTTGATGATGTATATCGCAGACTTTGGAATGAACTTTCACATTCTCCATCTGTTGAGCATAGTTCAATTACTTTAAGCATGGCTTAGTTCAATTAATTTCTGTCTCATGAACTGTGTTTGTAATTAATTTGGATTGAGGGATTGCCATTCTATTGAACCTGTTCTATTCCTGCACTAGGCCTAGTTCAGTTCACTTAATAGATGTTTCATTAACTGAGTTTGTAATTAATTTGGACTGATGAACTATTACTCATTCATTTACCTTGACATAGTATAATTTATTATAGCATAGTCTAGCCACTGAAATAGTTGAAACTAGCAACGATTCTGATTCCTGTGCATATTAGGTGCATTCACATGTTATTGAAAGAGTTGAGAATTACTGCATAGGTCTTGTGCATATTAAGTTTCAATATTGATTGCAGTGGATCATGTCAAAATCAGGAATCACTTGAGTATCGGTCTAGTAATATGAACTTGAATTAAATCAAAATAATTAGCACACCTGATGTTAGTATTGCAATTGATTTTCGCTTAAGTTATATCTGGAACAATCATTAGATGACGAGTAGATGAATAAATGGAGCACCGAAATTGAAAATTCACATGATCAACTTGTCATTAGTTTGAGTATCTATATATTGTTCTCCTTTTGCTATAACTTTTAACAGCGTTTGGATCACTTTATATTGGCACAAATAACCATTAAGGCATAGGCCATCAGCTTCTGCCATGGGCCTGTCCATAGGCCATTTGGTGTCGATCTAAATGGGTGGCCCAGAACTTTGGGCCAAAGTACTCGCAGACCCTGCCTGTTATGGCCCTACCGTGTGGGTTGTGTTCCAGGCCCACAACGGTTGAAGATTCGAATTGGCATGAACTCATGGACCTTAAATATAGGAGTTTCTAAACAATAGTAAGTAATTAGGACTTCATTATTAGATACAAATAACAGCAGAAAATTATAGATTGCTCCAGGTTTGCCTTTAAAATAAAACGAGACGAGCTTCGCTAAACCAAAACAAAGCAAGTTGCGGGGCCCTTGATAAATGTTATACTAAAATACATAGACTTCGGGATAGGCCGTTTAGCGAATTTCATGGCCTTCCCAAAAGATGATAACACGCTAGCCACTTTAGGCGTGCTTATAATAATCTTACCTTCTTAAATACGGGTGCACATTTATGTGATGCAAATCCAAACCTCAATCAAGTTGAAACGTGTCAAAACCACAGGTGCACTGGTGCGACGTGGTTCGAAACACATTTTCACGACGTTGCAATTCTTATTAAAATAAAAATAAAAGTGGGTGACTAATAAAAGGCACATAAGTTAGAACATGCTTTGAAATCAGATAAAATCAAATACAACAGTTGAGCGATCGTGCTAGAACCACGGAATCCGGGAATGCCTCACACCTTCTCCCGGGTTAACAGAATTTCTTACTCGGATTTCTGGTTCGCAGACTGTTAACAGAGTCATAATTTCCTCGGTTAGGGATTCAACCGGTGACTTGGGGCACCATTAGTCTCCCAAGTGGCGACTCTGAATTTTAATAATAAATCTCGTTCCAATTGTCCTTCAATTGGAAAAACTCTTTTACGCCCTTGCGGGTGTAGGAAAAAGGAGGTGTGACAGCTCTGGCGACTCTGCTGGGGACAAGAACCCATAACATTTTGTTCAGGGTTCAGAATTCGAGCTTAGATAAATTGTTGTATTTGGTTATTTCTGATTTTCCTACATGTTTCATGCTTAATATGCTAAATGTTTACCGCTTTGATATTATCTGAACTGTATATAAATTGTGCCGAAACCCTTATCTTCTCACCTCCGGGGATGTGCTTACTGGTTGAGACTCCCTATTCTGTTAGTGTCATACCCTGAAATAAGAAAGAGGCCGGACAAGTTACTAAGTCGGATGGCCTTTTGGTTCCCGGTACGTAGCCCCCTCCTCGACTCGAGTTATCCGCTTGGGTACACAGTCTAGAACATAAACTCAGGTTTTAAACCTAGAACAACTCAGCCTCATGCCGGATCCCTAGTAGGAGCGCTTATTTGCATCACGTGCATATGACTTAGGGGACTCAACACAGGTGTTGGGTCCATCTAGGATAGGTAACCGAATATGAAAAGACCACCATAATGCATTTTACGTGTTGCATTTATTTGTCTCGGTCTCACGTGCTGACCGGCTTGAATATTTGGGAAAAAGGTAAATAAATAGTAGTGTAGAGAGTTAATTACATGATTTAGCAGAAACCAATGTCCAAGTAGTGCTGAAACTCTGCCGGATTTTTGAGAAAATAAGAGAAGTGTTCGGTGTTAATGGAAAAGGAAAACAAAAATATTTTTTATTTTTCATCTTAAATAATTCGTTTTATGTGCCAATTGAAAAGCAAAACAAAGAGTTTTTGTAGACACAGTTTGCGTCATTTGCCAATGAAGTAAAAACGAGAGGATTTTATTTTTCAAGTCATTGGAAAGAAAATACAAAAAGAGTTTTGTTTTCAAAAATAGCTAGTTTACTTACCCGAACTACGCAGGTTTGATTCTCACCAGGTGTGAGATACGTAGGCAACCCTCGACGGGTCCAACCATCCCTTTTCAAGAAAAAATAGCCAAAAATGTTAAAAATTTTCATTTTTTTCATAAATAAATCGGGTGATGCCGTTTTTTGTCAAAAATAGCCGAATGTTCCCAAAGGGACAACGGAAGGCTGCTTTTATGAGAACAGCCACATTAGGTCATTTGCTAAAGATTTTGGCCGGTTAGCCAATGCAGCCTTAAAATCTTCACCCTAAGTGCTGAAAGGCCGTATTTGCAAAACCGGGTTTGTTTTGAAATTAGGAATTTGAAGGAAAAAATAGTGTTATTTTTGCTTTTAGGTCCAAATAAGTGGTTAAATCACCTTAATAAATGTGCAGGATGAGCACGACTCAAAATGAACCTTTCTCAATCATGCATAAAATCCCTTTGGAGTTACGTTTGTAGTGGAACGATTTAGGAGGCGAAGGGCAAGATGAAGTCAAGAAATATTTGAAAGGGCTTACCGGTTTGCTAGAGATTGTGCCTCGAGGAGATATTATCAGAGCACTAGTGACGTGTTGGGACCCGGCACATAACATGTTCCATTTTTCAGACTTTGAGCTTGCCCCAACATTAGAGGAAATAGCTAGCTACATCAGAAAAGATGAGGTTCCTTTAAGGCATAAATACTTGGTTGCCCCGAGAACTGTAGCTATACATAGATTCTTAGACTCTCTGAAGATAATCAGGACGGTTCATAACGCGGATTTGGCAAATGGCTTTTGCACTCCACACTTCATATACCATCGATATGGCCATGTCGGGGGGGTTCAATAACCCGGAAAGCAAAATATGTAGCAAAGGGAACCGCCAGAAATAGGAGGAACATAGACGTGTCGCTTTCATGGTGGTCTTTTTGGGGCTTCTAGTCTTCCCAAGGAAGGATGGTAACATCGACATAAAAATCACGGAGGTTGTCAGCACTTTAATGACTAAAGGCAAAAGCACCCTGGCGCCTATGATATTAGCCAACATCTTCCGCGTTCTTACAGCCTGCAAGGCCGGGAAAGACTTCTTCGAGGGATGCAATCTACTGTTACAAATGTAGATAACCGAGCATTTGTGCCATCGTCCTCAGTTTTTGAGCTACGGGTCTCCAGAGAAAACCTGCATAGAAGAGTTTTACACGAGGATTAAAGGGGCCAATCTGCCGGAAGGATTCACGGGTTGGACAACGTACTTTCGGTCCCTCACTGCTAGTCAAATAGAATGGACATTTGGATGGTTGCCCGTTGATGAAATCATATATATGCCAACAGCAAGGCCGCATTTCCTCTTGATGGGTCTTAGAAGCATTCAACCTTACGCCCTGTACCGAGTAATGAGACAACTGGGGAGATGCCAGATAGTGCCCAAAGACGATGATCTTAGTTTGCAAGTGGTTAAGATTGGCCCCGATGGCCAATTTCCTGAAGCAAAGGTTCGCCAGGTCTGGAGCGAATGTAAATATTTGGCGGCGAATACTTGTGTCTAAAATCGAGCCAAAGGAGAAGTGTCACCTGATTATCAGGCTTGGTATAGAAGGGACGTTGCATTAGGAATGCTGGCCAAAAGGCCTCACCTCCAGGAGTTTGTTGAATCGTCGCAAGAGCAGTGGGCTTGGTTAGCCAAAGAAAATGAGTACAGGGCAAAAATAGGAGAGTTGGAAAAGCAGGTCCAAGACCTTAGGTTTGAAAACAGCGTGCAAGCTTCGGCTGACGAGGGTGATAAAAAGAGATTGGCTAAAGAGAATGAGGCCTTACGAGCCCAAATCCAAAAAATGAAAATGGTGGCCGAAAATCCTGTCAGGAGTGCCAAAGACGCAAAAATTATAGAAAAACTAAGGCAAAGAGTGGATGACTATAGTTTTGACCTCAACAAAGCGGAAAGAGAATTAGCCGGGGTTCGAAAGCAGTTGGCTAAAAATGCGGAAGAACGAGCCCGCATGGTTAAGCAGTTAAGAGAAGAATATGATAATGATGCCGCAGGATTAAAGAAAAGGGTCATCACCAGATCAAATAGGCAAAAGAGTTCAAGGTTGAAAGAGAGCGCTGATATACATCATAAGCACAATTAGAAATGGACCTGCAACAACTCCAGGAGCGAAATCAGCAGATTTTGGAAGCAAGGGCCGAACAAATAGGGCGGTTGTTTCAAGAAAAAGGCGTAATCAGAGAAAGAATCCCAGCTATTGCTCATTACATCACCAGAAAAGGCCAAATGTGCGAGAACATGACTCACACTACCTTCTTTGCCTCAGTGATGATATTTGTGAAACAGATAATGAGTGACCTGGACAGACTCCAAAGGGAACTTGCATATAGGCTCGCGGCGAGATCGAACAATGTCCCGCGGGCACCAGGAGCTTTAATGTATTCATGATTATCATTAGAGTCTATATTTTCTTTCACTAGAGTTTGTTAGTTATCTGAGTCTGTACTTTTTTTCAAGTCAGTCTGCACTTTCATTTTAAAGTAGAATAATTGTTGATGGAGTTTGTAGCCCATCTTGTCATTTAGAGTCTGTTATTTGTCTTAATGCGTCAGTCTTGAGTCCTTGTAATTGAAATGCTTGCTATTAGTAAAATTGAAAATTCCAAAAAAAACATTTTGTTTCTATTTTACATTGGTTGCCTTTGATCTGATTCTGGCACGTTCACGATGCGTAGGCAATCTCCATAGGATCCGATCATATCCATATGAAAAGGGAATACACAGTGAGAATAAAAAGCCAAAATGAAAAGAAGAGCGGAGCGATAAAAGAAAAATGGGAGAGAAAGAGAGAAACAAAAGAGAAGGGAAAATCCGCAACAAAGAAACAATGGCAAAATAAAAGAAACAAGGCAAGGATAAAAGAAAGACATCACAGTCAAGAATAAATAAAGCCGGGATGACGCAAGCGGTCGAGCAAATGCATGCTAGAAACCGTTAACTGCCTAGGTGCATTCATGCCCAAATGTGCGGTTATCTATTTGATTATGCCCTAACCGCTAACAACGTTGTTGTTGATGATGAGTTCAGGCAAGCGGTTCAGTTGACTGGCATTCTTGCAACCCACCCATACAACACTCGTTCTAAAGATAAATCAAAAATGGTAAACCAAGAGTTAGGAGCGAGCATCGTCGACCCGTCTAGAGAGGAATAAGTTATGGATGTCAACGCCATGAAAGAGGAGATGTATAAATTGAAGCAATAGATGGCCGAAATGTACCAGGCTTGGGCAAAAGGGACACCCACTACCAGCTTATCCTGCTAACCCTACCTACATCCCACCATTAGGTCAGCCACAAAATCCTCGTACAGTGAACTCCTCTCCGGCCTACCCCACCTACCAGCAATACTACGCAACTACTTCCCAAATACCACCACCTTCACCACCCAAACAAATCCCATGCCCTCCACCTCCGACCACTCTCGTGTTTGTGGCTCCTCCACCCGCCACATTACAGAGATCTTCTAGCGAACCCCTGTTCCAAACCCAGGAAACCCACTATTACCCACCAGATCCCACCTTCAAACCACCAGAACCATATCCTTATACTCCCCGTCTGGATATCTCAGCTGAGGAAGAGAAGCCTCCCAAAAACCCTGAGCAGGAGGAGATGATACGAAGGTGAAAGCTTGGAGCAATCATTCAGAAATATGCAAGGCCTAGGAGGGCAGGTAAGTGTGGCCTACAAGGACTTGTGCTTGTTTCCTGACGTCCAGTTGCCCGCAGGATTCAAATTACCCAAGTTTGATCTGTACAATGGACATGGTATCTCAGTAGCCATCTGCGGGGATTTTGCAGTAAGATGAGAGGTGATAGGGGAAATGATGAGTTATTAATGGCCTACTTTAGTCAAAGTCTCAGTGGTGCCGCTTTGGAATGGTACACGTGGCAAGATCATGCTCGATGGTACAACTGGGATGATTTGGCCCAGGCATTCGCAGGCCATTTTCAGTACAACTTAGAGATCGTCCCGGACAGGATGTCATTGACCAAAATTGAGAAGAAGCCATGGGAAAGTTTCAGAGAGTATGGTTTTCGATGGAGAGAACAGGCCGCAAGAGTTGATCATCCAATAAAGGAAGGCGAGATGGTCGATTATTTTCTCCATGATTTGGAGCCTACTTATTATGGTCATCTGGTGTCGGCAGTTGGAAAAATTTTTAGTGAGGTAGTAAAAATGGGAAGTATGGTGGAAGAGGGTTTCAAGACCAACAAAATTATGAGTTATTCGGTGATTAAAGCAACTACCCAGGCCATCCAAAGTGGCATTGGATGGGCGTTGGGAAAGAAGAAAAAGGAAGATGTTACAGTAGTAGAATTAAGAGCTTGGTCCAGGGTCTATCACCATAGTACCACCAACCATGCCCCCATCCCCAAACCTACCCACACAACCCATATGGCCCGCCACAACATTATTATCCACCTCCTGCCCCCCATTTCTCACTTCACCATGCCCAAACATACGCCCAACCTCAGATGCCCTGGCGTGAACCCACCCCATCAAATACTTACCATACTCAGAATATCTACCCACCTTCGAGAGCCTACAAAAACCCCACTGGACCCGATTTTCGACCCAACCCTACTTCTAAAAATGACAGGCTGTAGAAAAATAAAACTTTCACACCATTGGGAGAATCTTACACCAGCTTATACCACAGATTGAGACAATTGGGCATGTTAAGTCCGATTGAACCTCAAATACCAAATCCTCCCCCAAGGAACCTGGACCATTCAGTGAATTGTGAGTATTGATCGCGTGCCCCGGGGCATGATACATAGAAGTGTTGGCATTTGAAAACGGACATCCAGGAGCTCATTGATACCCGCCAAATTGAGGTGCAGTCTCCAGAGACGCCTAACATCACTCAGAATCCATTGCCAACCCATCATGAGGCTAATATGATTGAGTTAGTGCAAAAGGGGGAATCTAAGAAGCCATCACAAACTGTAATGATGATCAAGGCAGTGAGGACAGGTCAGATGAGAAACCAACCAGTGGGAAAGAATTGATCAAGGAAGGAGAGACAGTTAAGACATTGGTGGGGGTGATAAAGAAGGAGCCGTTGAATAGTGATGCAGTAAAATAAGAACCAGTCAGAGTGGTAGTACCGGGAGCAGTTGCCAAGCTCGTTGTAATCATGAAAGGGACTCGCACGGAGCCGGTTATCATCAAGCCAGTAACTCAATTACCAGTGATCAGTGAAAAGGATGTGCCATGGAACTATGATCGAGTGACGGTGACGTACAAAGGAAAGGAAGTTAAAGAAGAAGTGTGTGAAACCCATGGGATGACTCGTTCAGGGAGATGCTTTGCCTCTGAAGAGCTGAGAAAGGTTAAAACAGCCAAGGATAATCCAGCACCAGTAAAAAAGGCCGCAACTGAAGAAGAGGCTGAAGAATTCTTAAAGAAGATGAAGATGCAAGATTATTCCATTGTAGAACAGTTGAGGAAAACCCCAGTGTAGATTTTATTGTTGTCTCTATTGATTCATTCGGACGAGCATCGCCGGGCGTTGATGAAGATTCTGAATGAAGCCCATGTTCCGGATAAGATCTCTGTGAATCATCTGGAGAAAATAGCAAACAAGATTTTCGAGGTCAACAGGGTTACATTTTCTGATGATGAGTTGACTTTGGAAGGTACTGAGCATAGTTCGGCACTTTACCTTACAATGAAGTGTGAAGACTTTATGGTTACTCAAGTGTTGATTGACAATGGGTCCAGCACAAACATTTGCCCTCTCTCCACCCTGGAAAAGTTAAAAGTGGACAGTGAGAGAATCCACAAGAATAGTATCTGCGTACGAGGATTTGATGGAGGAGGAAAGGAAACGGTTGGGGACATCGTGTTAGAACTGACAATAGGACCAATTGAATTCACAATGGAGTTCCAAGTGCTCGACGTGGCTGTTTCTTACAATCTCTTATTGGGTCGGCCCTGGATTCATGCCGCAAAAGCTGTGCCGTCTACCTTGCATCAGATGGTCAAATTCTAATGGGACCAGCAGGAAATTATTGTGCATGGAGAGGATAGTTCGTGTAATACCATTATGCCTTTCGACGAAGCTGAGGACGACAAAGGTCCATGGGTTTACCAAGTCTTGAATACAGTATCCGTTGCAAATATCCCAAAAGGAAAGTGTATTCCTAGGCCCAGAGTAGTTGCTGCATCTGTCATGGTGTCTTCAGAAATGATAAAGAATGGATTCTTACTTGGAAAAGGCTTGGGTGCCTCATTACGGGGCATCATACAGCCGATATCTCTTCCTGGAAACCTGGATACTTTTGGTTTAGGCTTTAAGCCCACTACTTCTGACATAAGGCGAGCTAAAAAGATGAAAAAGAGAGCATGGACCCTTCCAAAACCCATAACCCGCCTATCCCGTTCCTTTGTCCGGCCTGGTACTAAGAGGCGCCCAGCAATGGCAATGCTTAATTATGTGGTGATAGAACCCGACAGGGAGCTGATTGAGAGGTTTGAAAAGCTGTTTGACGATGTGAATATGGTGGAGGTAGGCGAAGGTCCAAGCAAAGCAGATGTGCAGTTCGTGGGGGCCCATGCAAAGCTTAATAATTGGGAAGCTACTCCTCTTCCTACCCGGAGGGAGTCGTGGTAGTTAGTTTTTATTTTCCTTTCAGTTTAATTTGGATTATTTCCAAGGTTGTAATTCGGATGCTATGTTCCAACCGTTTGGATGAGTTAAACCTTGTTATATTACAATTTTAATAAAATGCAATTTCTTTCCTTTTTCATTCCTGGTAGCCTTTATTTTGTCTTTCTTCTCTTTCTTGTACAGTCCCTTTTATGCTGGTATCACTGATGTGTCATGCATGAGGAGTCTTCGGCCTAGTCTTAATTACCAATCTAACTCTGAAATAATAATACAAGAAATTGAGTGTGCTGACGAGGTAGAATATGATGATGAGGAAGCCTTTGAAGAAATCAATAAAGAATTAAGCCAATTTGAGGAAAACCCAAACCTAATCTGAACGACACAATCAATTTAGGGGATCAGGAAAATGTACGGGAAACAAAAATAAGTGTCCATTTAGAGCCTCCACTTAGAGAAGATATAATCAAAGCGCTGCTTGAGTACAAAAATGTATTTGCGTGGTCATATGACGATATGCCGGGTTTAAGTACCGATTTGTTGGTCCACAAATTGCCCACTGACCCAACATACCCTCCTGTCAACCAGAAGTTGAGGAAATTTAAAACAGATATCAGTGTGAAAATCAAAGAAGAGGTCACCAAGCAGTTGACTACGAAGGTCATTCGGGTCACCCGGTACCCCACCTGGTTAGCTAATGTTGTGCATGTACCAAAGAAGGATGGAAAGACTAGAGTGTGCGTTGATTACCGTGATCTCAATAAGACGAGTCCAAAAGACAACTTCCCACTGCCAAACATCCATATATTGATTGACAATTGTGCCAAATGTGAGATTGGTTCCTTTGTGGATTGTTATGTGGGCTATCACCAAATTTTAATGGATGAGGAAGATGCGAAAAAGACGGCATTCGTCATGCCTTGGGGGACGTATTGCTATAGGGTCATGCCATTTGGGTTGAAGAACGCATGGGAAACATATATGAGGGCAATGACCACCATGTTCCATGATATGATACATTGGGAAATTGAGGTCTATGTAGACGACGTGATCATAAATCAAGGAAGCAATATGACCATATCAAAGACCTGAGGAAATTTTTCCAGAGGCTCCGCAGGTACAACCTCAAACTTAATCCAGCGAAATGTGCTTTTGGAGTTTCGTCGGGGAAGTTGTTGTGGTTCGTGGTAAGTCGATGCGGTATTGAGTTAGACCCGTCCAAAATCAAAGCCATTCAGGAGTTACCACCGCCGAAAAGCAAGAAAATGGTAATGAGTTTGCTTGGCATGTTGAATTATATCAGCAGGTTCATTGCCCAGCTTACGACGACTTGCGAGCCTATATTTAAGCTGCTAAAGAAAGATGTTGTGGTCAGATGGACAGATGAATGTCAGGAAGCATTTGACAAGATTAAGGAGTATTTGGTCAATCCACCTGTATTGGTTACGCCAGAGCCGGGAAGACCCTTGATCCTCTATCTGACAGTTTTGGATAACTCTTTTGGCTGTGTACTGGGGTATCATGACATCACAGGAAAGAAGGAGCAGGTGATTTACTACCTCAGCAAGAAGTTCACATCTTATGAGGTAAAGTAAACTCAGCATGTGAGGATGTGTTGTGCTTTAACTTGGGTAGCGCAAAAATTGAAACATTACTTGTCATCATATACCACCTATCTTATCTCGCGGTTGGACCCATTGAAGTACATTTTTCAGAAACCTATGCCCACAGGGAGGCTCGCAAAGTGGCAAATCTTGCTCACAGAATTTGATATTGTCTACGTGACCCAGACCGCAATGAAGGCACAAGCGATGGCTAATCATCTAGCCGAGAACCCAGTTGATGATGAGTATGAAACTTGGAAGACATATTTCCCTGATGAGGAGACAATGCATGTCGAGGAATTAGAATAAGTCAAAAAGCAGGGTGGAAGTTGTTCTTTGATGGGGCTGCCAATACCAAAGGCGTTGGGATAGGAGCGGTACTTATTTCTGAGACAGGGCAACACTACCCTGTTACAGCTCAACTTCGTTTCTACTGCACCAACAATATGGCTGAATACGTGGCATGTATCTTGGGTCTGAGTTTGGTTATAGACATGGGTGTCCAGGAGATCTTGGTCATGGGCAACTCGGATCTTCTGGTGCATCAGATTCAGGGAGAATTAGAGACATGAGACTTATAGCTCATATTGTACCGTCAGTGTTTGCATGAACTTTGTCAACGATTTTAGTCGATAGACTTCAGGCATATCCCAAGGATTCATAATGAAGTTGTTGACGCTTTGGCCACTTTGGCATCGATGTTGCATCATCCATATAAGGCGTATATGGACCTGTTGCAGATTCAGGTCCAAGATCAGCATGCATATTGTAACATGGTGGAAGAGGAGCTTGATGGTAAGCCGTAGTTTCATGATATCAAAGAATACCTCAGGATGGGAGTATATCCGGCACAGGCCACAGGGGATTAAAAGAGAGCCATTAGACGCTTGGCAAGCGGATTTTTCTTCAGTGGAGGAGTGTTGTACAAAAGAACCCCAGACCTTGGTTTATTGAGGTGCATGGACGCTAAACAGGCCGCAACTATCATGACTGAGGTACATGCGGGAATTTGTGGACCTCATATGAGTGGATATGTATTGGCCAAGAAGTTTCTTCGAGCAGGATATTATTGGCTTACTATGGAACGAGATTGTATCAGTTTCGTGCGCAAGTGTCATCAATGCCAGGTACATGGGGATTTAATTCACTCTCCACCATCTGAATTGCATGCAATGTCGGCACCATGGACCTTCGTTGCTTGGGGAATGGATGTCATTGGGCCAATCGAGCCGGTGGCGTCAAATGGGCATAGGTTTATTCTGGTAGCCATTGATTATTTCACTAAGTGGGTTGAGACGAAAACTTTCAAATGGATGACCAAGAAGGAAGTGGTCGATTTTGTGCATTCGAATATCATTTGTCGATTCGGAATCCCGAAGGTAATTATCACAGATAATGGTGTCAATATCAATAGCCATCTAATAGCGGATACATGTTAGCAGTTTAAGATCACGCACCGCAATTCCACCCCATATCGTCCTAAGGTGAATGGAGTGGTCGAAGCAGCTAATAAGAACATCAAGAAGATACTTCGGAAAATGGTGGAAGCTTCCAGGCAATGGCATGAGAAGTTACCTTTTGCCTTGTTAGGTTATCGCACTACTGTTTGCACTTCAGTTGGGGCGACTCCTTATTCATTGGTAAACGGTACGGAAGCAGTAATAACCGCAGAGGTTGAAATACCATCCCTTCGGATTATCGCCGAGGCGGAAATTGACGATGTTGAATGGGTCAAGGCCCGCTTGGAACAGCTGAGCTTGATTGATGAAAAGAGATTGGCAGCAGTATGTCACGGATAGTTACACCAACAGAGAATGGCAAGAGCATATAACAAGAAAGTGCGTCCGCGGAAGTTTGAAGTAGGGCAATTGGTGTTGAGGCGTATCCTACCTCATTGGGACGAAGAAAAAGGAAAGTTCGCCCCCAACTGGCAGGAGCCATTTGTCGTAACCAGAGTGTTGTCCAATGGTGCATTATATCTAACATATGTGGAAGGAAAATGTGTAGAAATGGCTATCAACTCCGATGCAGTCAAGCGATACTATGTATGATTTCTTTGTCTAATCATACTTAATTGTATTTGGCATGTTTTGAGATTGAAATGATGAAGGCATTTTGTTCTGCTATCCAAACACTTTATCCTTTGTTATCCCTTTGAGCCTTATTCTATTTTCTTTCGTACCCCTCTTTCGGAATCAATAATAAAACTAGGCCCGAGCAGGAAAGTAAGTGTTGAAATAAGAGAAAAGCAGTGAAAAGAAAATGAAGAGAAAAGGAAAAGAAGAAAAAAAGAAAAGAAAAGAAAAATAAGAGAAAAGAAAAGAAAAGATAAAAAGAAGAGAAAAGAAAAGAAAAGAAAAAAAAGAAGAGAAAAAAAGAAAAGAAAAGAAATGAAAAGAAAGAAAAGGGAAAGTGGAAGAAAGGAAAGATCGCAACAACGAAGTAATTTTATGCCCTGAACTACGTTTGACTTGATCCCGAAAGGGTACGTAGGCAGCCTCTCTCTGGGGTTCAGTCACACCGAATAAAAGTCCAAAGATCCCCAAGAAAGAAACTGGGACAAAAGTTGTGATTGTTGTAAGAAAGGCTGATTCTGAAAGTTGTAATGTTAAACCCATAGTTGAATTATTTTGAGCCTTTATACCCTTCTTTCTAAACCCCATCCAAAAGTCGCATTACAGTCCAAAGAAAGACCTTCCTATCAATCTTCAAGAAGTGCCAATGCGAGCAGGAAAAGTGATTCATGTTGGGGGAAACACTCTGTTACCAGAAGAGAAATGGAGGAAATGAGAAAGTCTTATTGGTGAAAACCCTCAAGGGCACTATAAGGCGACGTGAGTTGAGAGAAATTAAAATGAGAGAGTCTTGTTGGTAAAACCCCTCATGGGCACCGTAAGGCGAAGTGAGTTTTTGAGAGAAATCAAAATGAGAGAGTCTTGTCGGTGAAAACCCTCACGGGCACCGTAAGGCGAAGGTGAGTTTTCAGATGGGCAAATGAAACAAATTTGTGGTTGAAAGGTGCTCAAAACATGGCAAGACGAGCAAGGTTTGGGTTTTGGTGAAAATCAGGTTATGAAAGTCTGGAACAACAAATGTGGCAATTGAAATCTGATTGGTTGGACATACTAGGCTGGTTAATCCAAAATGCATGGCACGATCAATGGTACCAGTCGTTCCACTCAGGTAAGTCCTATCCTCTTCTCTTCATTAAAAGTCATCCGTTTTCGGAGTCTTTCTATCCTTACCTTCTAGGTCATTGCATTTCATCCTCTTGAGGTCGGTCTGTAAGATGTTTCATTGTCAATTATGTTCAAAAACAAAAAGGAAGGATATCAAGGCTAACTACTAGCTTCCCAGTTGTACAGCGCAACAGGGCCAGAATATATCAAAGATGTCAAAAGAAAAGTAAGACATGAAGGACCACTGGAAGTTCCATCGGTGGGTAATCAGATAATTGTGGGGGAGAAGCAAAGTTTTAAATAGAGGGGCCAGAAACACAAAAACAGCAATACGGGATAGAACATTTGGGTCATCAAAGTCTGGGGGTTGAAAGTCGGTCAGGAAGTCGAGGCGTTTCAAGGCAAGTCCAGGGAAACAAGTTGGAGCAGAGCTGGAAGCAGGAACATACCCAAAAAGAATGCCAGCAGCTAACCACCATTTTATATTAACACATCTTTCTTTGATTGAGACAGGGGCCAAAAATTTTCTTTGTTTTGTCTGTTTTGTTGCAATCAGGCGCCCACCTGGAGAACAAGGGAATACATTTCAAGTTCAGCAATTAGGCGCCCACCTGGAGAACAAGGGAACACATTTCAAGTCTTAGCAATCAGGAACCTACCTTGAGAACAAGAGAATACATTTCAAGTTTCAGCAATCAGGTGCCCGCCTGGAGAACAAAGGAATACATTTCAAGTTCAGCAATCAGGCGCCCACCTGGAGAACAAGGGAATACACTTCAAGTTTCAGCAATTAAGCGCCCACCTGGAGAACAAGGGAATACATTTCAAGTTCAGCAATCAGGCGCCCACCTGGAGAACAAGGGAAGTACAATTCAAATTTTAGCTTTTAATTTTTAATATTTGATAACATGTTGTTCCCAGTTACCAAACTGGGGCAGAAAATTTTTTTTGTTTCTTTATTTTTTGCAGTCAGGAGCCCACCTGGAGAACAAGGGAATACATTTCAAGTTCAGTAGTCAGGCGCCCACCTGGAGAACAAGGGAATACTTGTCAATCATTGCAAGCAGGCGCCCACCTGGAGAACAAGGGAATACTTTTCAAATTCAGCGATCAGGAGCCTACCTGGATAACAAGGGCATACTTTTCTAGTTTCAGCAATCAAGCACCCACCTGGAGAACAAGGGAAGTACAGTTCAAATTTTAGATTTTAAATTTTTAATATTGGATAACATGATGTGCCCAAACACCAAACTAGGGCAGAAAATTTCTTTGTTTGTCTATTTTGTTGCAGTCAGGAGCCCACCTGGAGAACAAGGGAATACTTTTCAAGCGTTGCAGTCAGGAGCCTACCTAGAGAACAAGGGAATACTTTTCAAGTGTCAACAGTCAGGAGCCTGCCTGGAGAATAGAGGCACATATTTCAAAATTTAGCAGTCAAGCATCGCTCGGAGGAATGGCAAAACATCTCCGATCACAATGCAAGGCAACAATGATAGAATTCCATCGGAAGAATACAAGTCCAAGACAACACAAGAGCAAGTTTGAAGACATAGATAGGATCTTTTGTAACTCATAGATCATAGCTTAGGCTAGCTTCTTTTGTTCTACCACGGTGTAATAAGGAGGTCAGCGAGCAGTAGCAGCAGCAACAATAATGAGATCACAGCTCTTGGTAGTCCCAGCTACCAAACCTTCCCGAACTATACTGACCTAATTCCTGTTCAGCCCAGGATATGTAGGCAACCTCTGAAGCAGGATGCGGTCAACTTTTTCAAGAATGCTTCACACGGAATATGCGAACGGGCAAAAATTGCTCGTATTTGCTCAATCATCTTTGCCTGAAAACTCTTCATGTTTCCGAGCAAAGAGGGGCAGCTGTGAGCACGTGATTTTTGCCCTAAGTTAATTATTTCCAAAAATTCAAACAAAATAATTGCTTTATTATTTTACAATTTTTGTGAATTTTTTGTTGTTTTCTGGTAATTGGTGCATTTTATTTGTGCATTTTAATTCATATGAAAAATACAAAAATTTGTTTGGTAAAAAAAAAGTTTGGGGAGTCATCCAAACTTCCCTCAATAGCATTCTCTCAATTTTTCCAGATCTGCAATTTGAAATTCGAATCTTCAAAAAATCGAAAAAAAATTAAAGAACAGAAAAATAAAATAAAAAATATCTACTGTTTCATTGAGCAAGAGCAAATTGATCCTGATCTCTAGTTAGCCTCTTCACATTGTTATAGTTTAGTTGAGTTTGGTTTGCTGAAGTAATTTGGTGTTTTTTCAAGTGGATTTGGCATCATTCAAGCTGTTTTTGATTGATTTTTGGGTTTAATTTGGTGTGGAACTCATTCTGGTTCATTTGATACTATCCTAGGGTTGGTTCTCTGTTGAATTTGCTGCTGGAGTTGTACTGCTGCTAATTCTCCACCTTTACTTCCTTTCAATTTAACTTTCAGGTACATATCATGAACTTTTGATGATGTATATCGCAGACTTTGGAATGAACTTTCACATTCTCCATCTGTTAAGCGTAGTTCAATTACTTTAAGCATGGCTTAGTTCAATTAATTTCTGTCTCATGAACTGTGTTTGTAATTAATTTGGATTGAGGGATTGCCATTCTATTGAACCTGTTCTATTCCTGCACTAGGCCTAGTTCAGTTCAATTAATAGTTGTTTCATTAACTGAGTTTGTAACTAATTTGGACTGATGAACTATTACTCATTCATTTACCTTGACATAGTATAATTTATTATAGTGTAGTCTAGCTACTGAAATAGTTGAAACTAGCAACGATTCTTAATCCTGTGCTCATTAGGTACATTCACATGTTATTGAAAGTGTTGAGAATTACTGCATAGGTCTTGTGCATATTAAGTTTCAATATTGATTGCAGTGGATCATGTCAAAATCAGGAATCACTTGAGTATTGGTCTAGTAATATGAACTTGAATTAAATCAAAGTAATTAGCACACCTGATGTTAGTATTGCAATTGATTTTCGCTTAAGTTATATCTGGAACAATCATTAGACGACGAGTAGATGAATAAATGGAGCATCGAAATTGAAAATTCACATGTTCAACTTGTCATTAGTTTGAGTATTTGTATATTGTTCCCCTTTTGCTATAACTTTTAACAGCGTTTGGATCACTTTATATTGGCACAAATAACCATTAAGGCATAGGCCATCAATTTCTGGCATGGGCCTGTCCATAGGCCATTTGGTGTCGGTCTAAATAGGTGGCCCAGAACTTGGGCCAAAGTACTCGCAGACCCTGCCTGTTATGGCCCTGCCGTGTGGGTTGTGTTCCAGGCCCACAACGGTTGAAGATTCGAATTGGCATGAACTCATGTGGTTCGAAACATATTTTCACGACGTTGCAATTCTTATTAAAATAAAAATAAAAGTGGGTGACTAATAAAAGGCACATAAGTTAGAACATGCTTTGAAATCAGATAAAATCAAATACAACAGTTTAGCGATCGTGCTAGAACCACGGAATTCGGGAATGCCTCACACCTTCGCCCGGGTTAACAGAATTCCTTACTCGGATTTCTGGTTCACGGACTGTTAACAGAGTCATAATTTCCTCGGTTTGGAATTCAACCGGTGACTTGGGGCACCATTTGTCTCCCAAGTGGCGACTCTGAATTTTAATAATAAATCTCGTTCCGATTGTCCTTCAATTGGAAAAACTCCTTTACTCCCTTGAGGGTGTAGGAAAAAGGAGGTGTGATAGGCATCTATTCCAAGAAGAATGTCCTGCCTATTTGAAGCCTACATGCACCCCAAATAAATCCTTTCTTCCTTCCCGAAAGAGACACTTCTCTTTAAATTCATTTTATTGCCTTTTGTTTACTTTTTACTTGAATCCCTTTCTGTTTAACTCTGTTTCCGAAACTAATACAAAAAAAAGGTGGCAAGATTGGATTTATTGGGCTTTGCCTAACAAAATCTAATGAAAGTACCCAGCCTTAGCGGGTGCATCAAGTCGATCACGACTGGACATGATGGTTGATGCTCTGAAATCAAAGTTATTAAAAAGGAAAGGAAGCCAAAAGCAAAAGCCTAAAGGCGGGATAAAGATAAAGGGTCAAAGCCCCACGCGGGCAAGTCATCATGAAATCTTAAAGTTGAGTCCCTCGGTTTGAAAGAGAAATCAGTCTTCAGAAAACCAGCAAGCAGCAAAGGGTCTCAACAAAGGTTCAGGCCGAGATCGAGCGATCGAAACAATCAAGGACACAAAACCAACTACCATTTCAAACTAACAATTGTTCTTTGTTTGAAATTGAAACAGGTGCAGCCTAAGGCAACCGTGCAAAAAGTAGGTGCAACCCAAAAGAAAAACTATGCAAAGACTAAAAACAGCTTCGCAGTGATAGTCAATCCAAAAAGGGAAGTTTTCCTCCAAAATTCTTTCCTATAGTTGATTGAAATAAAATGAAATGAAAAATGAAAATGAAAAAAAATCCAAACAAAAATGATTGCTTAGATTCCCAACCTCAATCTTTTACTTTTTTGCCAACTTTAGGGCACCAATTCCTGAGTTGAGCCTTTTTAGACATAGGGCCTTCATTCCCTAGTCACATTTTGCCAACATTAGGGCTCCAATCCCTGAGTTGAGCTTTTTAGACATAGGGCCTCCATTCCCTAGTCACTTTTTGCCAACATTAGGGCTCCAATCCCTGAGTTATGCCTTTTTCGACATAAGGCCTCCATTCCCAAGTTGCCTTTTGCCAACATTAGGGATCCAATACCTGAGTTGAACCTTTTAGACATAGGGCTTCCATTCCCTAGTTGCCTTTTGACAACATTAGGGCTCCAATCCCTGAGTTGTTCCTTTTTAGACATAGGGCCTCCATTCACTAGTCGCCTTTTGCCAATATTAGGGCTCCAATCCCTGAGTTATGCCTTTTTAGATATAGGGCCTCCATTCCCTAGTCGCATTTTGTCAGCATTAGGGCTCTAATCCCTGAGTTATGCCTTTTTAGACATAGGTCATCCATTCCCTAGTCGCCTTTTGCCAACATTAGGGCTCTAATCCATGAGTTGAGCCTTTTTAGACATAGGGCCTCTATTCCCTAGTCGCCTTTTGCCAACATTAGGTCTCCAATCCTTAATTTGAGCCTTTTTAGACATAGGGCCTCCATTCCCTAATTGCCTTTTGCCAACATTAGGGCTCCAATATCGCCTTTTGCCAACATTAGGGCTCCAATACCTGAGTTAAGCCTTTTTAGACATAGGGCCTCCATTCCCTAGTCGCCTTTTTGCCAACATTAGGGCTCTAATCCTTGAGTTGAGCCTTTTTAGACATAGGTCCACCATTCCCTAGTCGCCTTTTTGCCAACATTAGGGCTCCAATCCCGGAGTTGAGCCTTTTTATACATAGGGCCTCCATTCCCTAGTCGCCTTTTGCCAACATTAGTTCTCCAATCCTTGAGTTGAGCCTTTTTAAACATAGGGACTCCATTCCCTAGTCGCCTTTTGTCAATATTAGGGCTTCAATCCCTGAGTTGAGCCTTTTAGTCATAGGGCCTCCATTCCCTAGTCGCCTTTTTTTTCCAATATTAGGTCTCCAATCCCTGAGTTGAGCTTTTTAAACATAGGGCCTCCATTACCTAGTCATCTTTTTTCCAACATTAGGGCTCCAATCCCTGAGTTGAGCTTTTTAGACATAGGGCCTCCATTCCCTAATCGCCTTTTGCCAACATTGGGGATCCAATCCCTAAGTTGAGCTTTTTAGACATAGGGCCTCCATTCCCTAGTCGCTTTTTCGCCAACAGTAGGGCTCCAATCCCTGAGTTGACATTTTAGATATAGGGCTCTATCCCCTGATCTTTTTCCTTCTAGATAGATGCAATCTTTATTTTATTTGCTTTAAAAAAGGGTATAGATTTTGTTGCAAATAACTCTCGAAATGTTTTTAGTGAAAACTGGGGCAGAAAATTTCATTCGTTTGTTTGTTTTGGTGTCTGAACAGGTTTTACCTCAAGGCACAAGATTCAAAATGACCAAAAGAAGGAGTTTCAATCCAGAATAAAGGAAAAGAAGAAAAGAACAAAAAAGAAGTGAATTCAAAGTGCTGAAACAGACAAAGATGTGGACTGCTTAAAATTTGATTGAAGTCAACTGTCTCGCTTTGATCCAATACTGAAGAAAGATCCTGCACCTACAGCTTGCGAGCATCAAGATTCAGATCAGAGTCCAGAGCAAAATCAGCTAAGACTCAAGATCAAGCTTCAAGAGATTTATAGATTAGGAATCTTGTAACTCGTAGTTGATAGTTTTAGCTAGCTTAGCTTTTGATTTTCCTTTTTGGTGTAATAAGGAGGTCAACAAGCAGTAGCAGCAGCAACAGCAATGAAATCACAGCTCCCCGTAGTCCCAGCTACCAAAACTTTCAGAACTACACTGACCTAATTCCTTTATAGCCAAGGATATTTAGGCAACCTCTGAAGTAAGGTTCGGTCAAACATTTTTCAAAAAACGCTTCTCATGGAGTTCCAAGCAGGCAAAAATCCTTCATAATTGCTCATTTTATCTTTGCCCGAAAGCCCTTCGTGTCTCCGGACAAAGAGGGGCAGATGTGAGCACTTGATTTTTGCCTCGCTTGATTTACTCATACAGAATACTAAAATTAGGATTTTTCTTTTAACTATTGGATTTTAGGAATTAATTGCATAATTTTCATGTTTGTTTGCATTTTTGTGTGCATATTTTATTTTATATAATTCATAAAAAATACAAAATTAGTGCATTTGCATTTAGGATCTAATTTTCTACTTTTTTAGGATAATTAGTTAATTCATGTTACAAAATGGAAGAAAATAACAAAAATAGTTCATTTTGCATTTTTAACTTTTAATTTTTGAATTTGTCATAGTTTTCTTTTTTAATTAGGACTTAATTAATTTTTGAGAAAAGCAATTAGTTAGTTTTTGGATTTAAATCGGGTCTTTTTATTTTAATTTGTATTTAGTAAATATCTATTAAAAAAATAAGAGTTAATCAAGATCAGGCTTTTGGGCCAATTTTCAAATCTCCCAGGCCCAAATTCCCATATAAACCCATAAACCCAGCCAAACAAACTACCCGGTCAAAATGCCCAAATACCCGGCCCACAACCAAATCCCAACCAGTCCAGATTGCCCTTCATCAAAACAACCTCGAATTGGGAGGATTCAGTCACGACCGTTGGATCTCACTAATCCAACAGTCCGGAACTCAGTAGCCTTTACTATATTACTGTCTGAATCAAACCCCACCTACCCCTCACTCGTCTCTCTCAACACCCCATCTCAGAGAACAAACGTGTGGAACCCTAGCCACAACCACTTCTCCTACCCAGAAACCCGGTGGCACCACCTCCATTCAACCCCAAATCATCTCCTCAACTCCCCTTTTCCAAATTCATGATCACCTTCCCTCAAATCCCTCTGAGACTCCTCAAATATTGGTTTGAAGCTCGGAACCCTAGCGCCGCCTCAGTTTCCCCGGTGGCGGCGCCACCACAAAACGACCCCAAAATTACACCGTAGAACCCCCTTCACCTTTTCTTCCCCAATCCCTACTCCTTTTCCTCCAAATCAGGTTTGAACCCGTCAAATCTTGATTTGAAGTTGAACCCTAACAAAACCTAAAAGCAAGTTTTGTGCATGCAAAGGGTATTTCCTCGATTCTTCTGTTTGTTCAAAACCGATTTGTCACAAAGCAATGATGGTCATTGGTTGTTGCTAAAGAACAAGCTATCAACATTGTTTCGAGATAAATTGGAAGTCCGGTATTGATTTCGAGTCTATTTGGTAAGTTTCTGCATTTCTCTTTATTTTGTGTGTCTTTTATTTTTGTCTTGCATCTGTTTCTCCTTTTTTCCCCTACTTTATTTTTTCTTTCTTTAAGTTAAGCTTATCTTTTGTTAAATTTGTTGAACCTTGTCTTAATTTCTGATTCTAGGTCTTTCTTTATTTATTTTCTTTAAAAATGCTCGTTAATTTTGTTAAGTTATGCCTTCTACCTATTGGCTTCTGATTGTTTTGTTAATCTCCAGCCCGGTGGATTTTTGCGTTATTCTGGTCATTTAATCAATTAGAGTTCATTAGCTCAGTTTAAAAAAAAAGGAAAAAGAGAAAAAGGGAATTTAGTCATTTAGTTAAATCTTTTAGTTTTTGAAAGCACCCAAGTTATTATCTCATACCTCCTTGAATTACCAATTAGTTTTCAGGTTCTACCTTGGGTCGTCTCTGACCCATTGGCAACGATCAGCCTGCCCCAATTGGGTTTATGTAGCGACCCGACCCGTTGTCACGTGAGTTACCGCCCTGTTTTTCCCATATTATGTTGTTCTATGCTTAAATATCAGAATTTGGATGAATCAGATAGAATTGAAGTGGTTTCAGTTGGAAATGAGGCACTTAGCCTCTTAGAAGGAAGCTTGTTTTGGAAAAGTCAACCAGAAGTTGACTATATAGTTAGAAGGCTCGGATGTGAATTCCGGTGATTTGGTTAGCTTCGGGGGATGATTTGTGACTTAGAAGTGCGATTGGAATCGAATTTGGAGGTCCATTGTAGAAATAGGCTTGAATTGGCGAATTTTGGCGAATTCCAGTTGATCGGTGATATTTTGATATGAGGGTCGGAATGGAATTCCGAGAGTTGCAATAGCTTCGTTAGGTGATTTTGGATATGTCTGCAGGTTTTTGATCAAATATGCAATTCGAAAGTTTTTAAGAAATTTAGGCTTTGATTTGATCATAATTGAGTATTTTGATGTTAACGTTAGCGTTTTTATGATTTGAGCAAGTTTGAATGAAGTATTAGATCATGTATGTGCTTTTGGTTGAGGTCCCAGGGGCCTCGGTGTGATTTCGGGTGATTAAACGAGAGTTTCGGGGTGTGTTGCAGGTTCAGCTTTTCTGTCAGCTGGTATTTCTGCTTCCGCGGAAAATGGACCACAGAAGCAGTTCAGCAGGAGTGAGTGGAGGATCGCAGAAGCGGTTCTTGGCCTGGTGGAGTGGTTCTGCAAAAGCGGAACATTTTCGCAAATGCGAGTCCGCAGAAGCGGACTATAAACCGCAAAAGCGAACGTTGAGTTTCTAAGTAAGAACCGCATAAGTAGATTTTTGGACGCATAAGCGGAAGCGGGACCGCAGAAGAGAAATTTGCTGTGGACAGAATGGTTTTAAGTGTTATTTCATCCGCGACCCATACCACTTTTCCACCATTTTTACTCCGCCTCAAGAGCTTTTTGGTAGATTTGAAGAGGGTTTTCGACGGGTATTGATTGGAGGTAAGTCCTATGGCCTAGAAACGTCATCTAACTGTGATTTCAACACCTAAATTCATGGAATTTGAGTAAAAAGGGAAGAACTAGGGCTTGTGTTTTCTTAATGAGAAATTGGATTTTGAAGGAGCATTTGAACTATCATTTTGATAAAATTTATATGTACGGACTCGTGGCGAGACGAGGAATCCAGTGATGTAAATTTCGGAATTTTTTGAGAAGTGGGCCCGAGGGTTGGGTTTTGCCAACTTCGTATTTTTGAGTATTTTTCGAGTAATTTCAATTGGGTTATGTTCCATTAGCCTATTGTAATGTATTTGTTGTGGTTTTGACTAGATTCGAAGTGCGAGGAAGTGTATTCGAGAGGAAAAGGCATGGCGGACTAGTTTTGTGGCCGGCTTGAGGTGAGTAATAGATGTAGATGATGACCTGAGGGTTTGAAACCCCGGTATATCACACTGTGACGCTATATTGAGGCGAGACACATACTCTACGGTGAGTGCGGGGTCATTTGTGATTGGAGAACTATGGCTTAGTCCGTCCAAGTGATGTTCATAATGTGCATTGACTAGAAATTGATTGGTAAACATCCTACTTGGATTGCTATGAGCATATTTGGGCTGCGTGCCGATTATTTGGAATCCCGTAGGGATTATTATCACTGTTTCCGTGATGCTTAGCATGGTTTCATGATATCAGTCCTGACTTAAACACTATCTCAAAATGATTAGTAAATTTCTAAGGTTTTAAATCACTTAAACTATAATACCTGTTAAATGGAACCGAAAATGGTAAACTTGATTGTGCTCGTGTGGCTTGCATGCATATATAACTGGACTGATTGTGGACCGGGTTGCACACCACAGCGAATGCTACTATGTCATTGCGCTTGGGCTGTAGGAGCCCCTCCGGAGTCTGAACCCCCACAGTGAGCACGAGTTCCCAAATGGATCGGGTTGTACGCCGCAGCGGTCATGTGCATTGCATTGCATTCATACATCTATACCTGCCTATGATATCTGTCATTAATTATTGTTATTACACTGTTAAATATGTAGGAGTATTGGTTATAACTTTGAATTGTTGTATCTTGGGATTTCTTACTTTCAGTAATTATATATGTCTATTACCACTGAGTTGGAAGTACTCACTTTACTCCCTGCACCATATGTGCAGATCCAGGTATCCCGGGAGTTTAGCTGAGCTTTTGCTGATTTCAGAGTTTATCCGGAGTTGTCGAGGTAGCTGCCTGACGTCCGCAGGACCCGACTCCTCCCTTATCCCTTTTATTATCTTTCCGCAGTTTTGAGACATTGTATTAATTGGAGTCTTGTCATACTGTATTGTTAGAGGCTCTAGACTCATGACCCCCAGGTCTTTGGGAGTATATTCCGTGTTATCGTGATATACAGTTTGGTTTCTATATATATATCATCTAAAACTTTTAGCGTTATTGTTAATTAATGATATTCAAATAACTGGTTTTGAGCTTCATGCTCGGGTTAAGAGTGTAAATGGTCGGGCTTGCCTAGCAATTGTGTTGGGCGCCATCACGACCAGGATTGGGGTCGTGACAATTTAGGTTATTGGGTCATTTTGACCCATTTTGGTCTGAGGTTTAGGGGAAAAAACAGGGCACCTTAGGGGTAATTGTGGTAATTTACGTAGAGAATCTTGTAGTAACTGCCTTAGGAAGCTTCCTAGAAAGCTGAAAATAGACTTACTTAGTTACCAAGTCAGAAAATAAGGGACTAACTAGAAAAAAAGAAAACTGAGAAAGGACTAAAATGAAAAAACAAAACCCCTAAGGCTGCCCTAGTAACTTTCCTATAAAGGCGTAGTTACTTGAGGGACAATTCAGACTTTTAATGAGCAAAACATCCACACAAAAAATAACAAAAACGACTAAAAAAATAGTTAGTAAAACACTGTTCCATTGAAGAATTTGGTGATCTTTGAGGCTCTCATTTCTGAAATCATCTCTCGATAATCAATGGTTAAAATGACTTGAGTTTTGGTTGATTTTCAAGAGATTTCTTTCAAGTTTTGGTTGTTTTTGATTACTGAGTATTGTTTGAGAGTCATGGTGGTTCGAACTTGCTTCAAAACTGATTTTTCCTTGGTTATTTCTGGGCTAACTCTGTTGCTAACCTTTGATACTGCTTTGCCGATACTTCATTTCTGCTTTTTGTCTTCAAATTCCAGGTACACTTTTCATATTCCATCTTATGTGAAGTTTGGCTTGATGGATGAAGATGGAAATTCTAAATTCAAACATGTTTTTTTCATCCTTCTATTATGAGTTAACTGTATTACTTTGTATTTCTAGTTTTTATAGCTTAGCCTATTGTTCTTTGTAGCTAAGTATAGTCTGGGCCAATGTGTTGTGGCTCCAGCTTCTATTTAGCTTCATTTTCTTAAAGTTTAAGCTCAATATGGTTGAGTTGGTATTTTACAAGTTATCTCCCTCTGCTATATTTTCTCTCTTCATTCGACTAGGTCATTTGTGCTCCATGTTTGGTATGTCAATTAATGACATATTATAAACATTCGAAGCTCATTTCCAAAAAAAACTGCAATCAGCGCTTTTATTTGTACTTGTCAATCTTAAGCAACACTGATTTATTTCTCCTGAGTTTGCCTGATTACATTTGTTGTCACATTCATTTGTTAATGGCAATATAAAATAGCGGGTCGCAAGTCCTATGAGAATCATGTTTGATAATTTGTGCAATAATAAATAATGGGTGTGGTTGAGTCCTCAAATCCAATGAAGTTTGACAATTTGTTAAATTATGAGGTCCTATTTCGTATAAGGAAGGGAAACAGGTCTTTATTTTGTTTATCATGAAACCTTGCTAATTAATCAGTGTTTCGAAATCAGGGGTTCAATTAATGAAAGCTTGTTTGTTTCTTTAAATAATTCAGCGTTTGTGAGTTTAGGGACTCGAATTGACTTGCAAAGTTTTAAGAGTTGAACTCATTTTTCTTGCCTTAAATAATTTGATATTTTGTAAGCTCAAGGACTCGTCATGGAATCCTGCCTTTTTTTATGCTTGATTTCCCTAAGGATTGGGCTCACGTTTGGGCCAAGTTGAAAATCATTGGCATATTCTTGTGTGTGTGGCTATTAGTTCGAGCCCAAGAATAATCTGTTCGCCAAACGATCAGCCAGCTATAATATCCTTAGTTCAGTTTCTTGGTGCAAGGTTTTTATAAATCATTCCCCTTAATTAATTAAGGTCCTTTTAAATAATTGGGAGGTGAGCTATACTAGATAAGACATAGTGTATGGCCCTCAGAGCTTTTATTCCGAATACCTTTTAAAATGGAATTGAGGTGCCCCGTGCCAAATAAAATCTCAAATGTGTGGCCCTCATTTAACTATTTTAAAAAATCCTTAGAACTCGAGGCATTCCATTTAGCAAATCTCCATGGGCCTTGCAAAGTTAAAAATGCGTAGTTGCTTTAGGCGCGTTATTTTAATAATATTACCTTCCTAAACTTGGGTGTGCATTTCATGTGACCCAAATCCAAATCTTAAAATGTTGAATAAAATGTGTTTTGGATTGCGGGTGCATTTCGTGTGGCGCGATCCAAAGATATGTTTTAAACGACATTAAATCTTCTTTAAAATTAATTAAAAGCGGTTAATAAATATAAAATTGTACCATAGGCTAAAAAATGTATTAAAATCAGATAATAGGCCAATTGTAATAGTTTAAGCGATCGTGCTAGAACCACGGAATCCGGGGGTGCCTATCACCTTCCCTCGGGTTAACAGAATTCCTTATTCAGAATTTCTGGTTCGCAGACTTCAAAAGGAAAGTCGAAACTTTCCTCGATTTAGGATTTAATATAAACCGGTGACTTGGGACACCAAGTAAACTATCCCAAGTGGCGACTCTGAACAAACAAATAATCCCATTTCGAATAATATCTATTAAAATGGGAAAAACTCCCTCGTACTACCTTCGGATGTGTAAAAAGGAGGTGTGACAAGCGCTTAGTCTCGGAAGGCAGAACGGTAGCCTTATGCAATGCAAGAAATACAGATGGAGGTAGAGCTTAACCTTAAAAGGAAAAATGGTAGCTTTATGCAATGCAGAGAATGTAGATGGAGACAGCTTAGTCTCGGAAGGCAGAATGGTTGCCTTATGCAATACAGATAATGCAGATAGAGACAGAGCTTAGTCTCGGAAGGCAGAATGGTAGCCTTATGCAATACAGAAAATGCAAATGGAGACAGAGCTTAACCTCAGAAGGCAGAATGGTAGCCTTATGCAATGACGAGTATAAAAAAGTGAATAGTAATAAATTTTCTTAAATTATATCTAATTGCGATATTGTGGTTGCTTGGGATGTTGTGCAAGGATAGTGACCGCGAATAGGTGTGGTGGTCCTGAGAGTTGCATTCCTGAAAAGTATGAGTCGTATAAATACGTTTGATGATTTTGTGACTTGGGTACCTGCATCCATAGAAAAATCGTGAGTTTTGCAAAGAGGAAAGGTTAGTTCGTATCCCCGCTGACTTTGCTCGACCTGCTCGGCTTTGATTTGGTGATATTGTGTGTATCCTTGGGGTAGCGTTGCTAAATAGAGCACTTTTGGTGATAAACATGCATGATTTAGTAAAATATAGAATAAATACATAGTTAAGAATAGTTTTCTTTAGATAAACCAACGACTGAGACGTGGTCCACGACATTGCAACTTCTCTTGTTATGGAATTTTGAGGGTCCCCCTCAAAATTCTGCCCTAGTTTGTTGGGTTGCTGCTTCTGACGGCTGCTAACAATAAATGTCTGAAATCAACTTCGGAATTTTGAGGGTCTTCCTCAAAATTCTGCCCCAATTTCCAATCGTGGGGGGGAGAGGAATGAAAATTTTGTTGAATTGTGACCGAACATAAGGCTGCCTACGTATCCTCTTTTAAACTGGAATCAGGTCAGGCGTAGTTCAAATTACATCATAAAAGGGAAGCATAAAGATTACACATAGTATCGCTTGATTGCATCTGAATTGATCAGCTTCGGCCAAACTTCTTTGTCCATTTCTGCAAGTATGAGGGCTCCTCCAATCAGAACCCGGTGAACCATGTACGGACCCTGCCAGTTGGGAGAGAATTTCCCCTTGGCTTCATCTTGGTATGGAAAGATTTTCTTCAATACTAGCTATCCTGGTGTGAACTGTCTTGGCTTGACTCTTTTGTTGAAGGGCCTGGACATTCTATTCTGATAAAGCTGACCATGGCAAACTACATTCATTTTCTTTCCATCTATAACAGCCAGCTGCTCATAATGACTCTTCACCTATTCTGTATCATCGAGTTCTACTTCATGTATGATCCGTAAAGAAGGGATCTCTACCTCGATAAGAATGACTATTTCTATACCATAAACCAGCATATAGGGGGTTGCTCCTGTTGATGTGCGGACTGTGGTGCGGTACCCCAATAAAGCAAATGATAACTTATCATGCCACTGATTATGCTTCTCTATCATTTTCCTCAGTATCTTCTTGATATCTTATTGGCGTCTTCTACGGCTCTATTCATCTGAGGTCTGTAGGTTGTAGAATTCTTGTGATTGACCTTGAAGGTCTCACACATGGCTTTCATCAAGTCATTATTGAGATTGGAACCATTATGAGTAATGATTGACTCTAGGATGCCGAATAGACAAACAATATGGTCGCGGACAAAGTCTACCACGACCTTCTTAGTCACTGCTTTGTAGGATGCTGCTTCGACCCATTTGTTGAAATAATCAATTGCTACTAATATAAACCTGTGCTTTTTGGAAATAGTGGGCTCGATTGGTCCGATAACATCCATTCCCCAAACGGCGAACGGCCACGACGAGCTCGTTGCATTAAGCTTATTTGGAGGTACCTTTATCATGTCTGCATGTATGTGACAGCGATGGCACTTTCGGACATACTAGATGCTGTCAGTTTCCATAGTCATCCAAAAATAACCTGCCCGGAGTATCTTCTTGGCTAAGACAAAACCGTTCATATGTGGCCCGCATGTCCCAGCATGGATTTCTTGTAGTAGCCTAGATGCTTCCTTTGCGTCGACACACTTTAGTAATCCCAAATCAGGAGTCCTCCTATATAGGATCCCTCCACTGTGAAAGAAATTGTTGGATAACCTCCGAAGTATGCGCTTCTGAGTGGGATTTGCGAGCTCTGGGTATTCTCCTTTTGCCAAGTATTCCTTGATATCATGAAACCAAAGTTTTCTGTCTGCATCTTATTTGACATGAGCACAATAAGCTGGCTGATTATGAACCTTCACCGGAACAGGATCAATAAAGTTCTTATCTGGATGTTGTATCATAGAGGACAGGGTAGCCAATGCATCGGCAAACTCATTCTGGACTCTGGGAACATGCTGGAATTCTGTCTTTGTGAATCTCTTTCTCAAATCATGTACATGATGCAGATAAGGGAGTATTTTGGAGTTTTTGGTCGCCCATTCTTCTCGGACCTGATGTATAAGGAGGTATGAATCTCCGATCACTAGCAATTCTTGAATGTTCATGTCAATGGCCATCTTGAGCCCCAAGATGCAGGCTTCGTACTCGTCCATGTTGTTGGTGCACGAGAATCTGAGCTTGGCGGACACCGAATAATGCTAATCGCTTTCTGATACTAGAACTGCTCCTATGCCAACTCCTTTGAAATTTGTCACTCCATCGAAAAAACATCCTCCAACCATCATAAGATTCTGCAATATCTTCTCCTATGAATGATACCTCTTCGTCAGGAAAATACGTCTTTAGGGGTTCGTATTCTCCGTCCTTTTCAGCAAGATTATCCGTCAATGCTTGTCCTTTGATTGCCTTCTAAGTTACGTAGACAATGTCGAATTCACTTAACAGGATTTTTCACTTGGCTAGCTTGCCAGTGGGCATGGGCATTTGAAAGATGTACTTCAGCGGATCCATTCTTGATATGAGATATGCAGTGTAGGCATAGAAATAGTGTCTCAGCTTCCGAGCTACCCAAGTCAGAGCACAACAGGTGCATTCTAATATAGAATAACGGGCCTCGTACGGGGTAAACTTCTTGCTGAGATAATAGATGGCCTGCTCCTTCCTCCCCGTTTCATCATGCTGCCCCAGAACACAACCGCATGCTCCATCCAATACTGCAAGGTAGAGCAATAGAAGTCTCCTGTGCTCGGGCGGGACCAAGAATGGTGGTATGGACAGGTACTCCTTGATTCTGTCGAAGGCTTTCTGACAATCATCAGTCCATTTGGTAGCGGCATCCTTCTTCAACTTCTGAAATATTGGCTCATAGATGATAGTAGATTCTGCTATGAACCGGCTGATGTAGTTGAGTCTTTCCAAGAAACTCATAACGTCCTTCTTGTTATTTGGTAGTGGCAATTCTTGAATAGCTTGGACCTTTGATTGGTCCAGCTTTATCCCTCGGCAACTTACAATAAACCCAGGCAGTTTTTTTGCAGGAACCCCGAATGCACATTTTGCGGGATTCAGCTTCAAGTTGTACCTTTTCAGTCTATTGAAGAACTTCCTCAAATCTTCCATGTGATCGGTGACTTTCTTGGACTTGATGATAACATTATCTACATAGACTTCGATCTCCTTAAGTATCATATCATGGAAAATAGTAGCCATGGACCTCATGTAGGTGGTCCAAGCATTCTTTAACCCAAGCGGTATCATGTTGTAGTAATACATCCCCCACGGTGTAATGAAAGCCGTTTTCTCAGTGTCTTCTTCATCTATCCATATTTGATGGTAACCAGCAAAACAATAAACAAATGACTGCAGCTCATGCTTGGTGCAATTTTCAATCAGAATGTGTATATTTGGCAAGGGGAAGTCATCTTTTGGACTGGCCCGGTTGAGATCCCGGTAGTCGACACAGACTCTGAACTTCCCATCTTTCTTCGGCACAGGCACGATGTTAGCTAACCATGTAGGATATTTTACTACCCTGAGAACGTTAGCCTTGACTTGCTTAGTGACTTCTTCCTTGATTTTCAAACTCATATCAGGCTTGAACTTTTTGAGCTTCTATTTTATCGGTGGGCATGTCGGATCAGTCGGCAATTTGTGAGCCACAATGGATGTGCTTAGACCGATCATATCGTCATACGACCAGGAGAATATGTCCTCGTACTCCTTTATAAATTGTGTGTACTCTTCCTTTTCTGATGGTGACAGATGAACACTAATGCGAGTTTCTTTGATGTTTTCTGCATCTCCTAGGTTAACAATCTCAATCTCGTCCAAGTTGGACTTCGGCCTGTTTTCGAAATTCTCAACTTCCTTGACAATCTCTTTCGGTATATCATCTTCCTCTGATTCTATGTCTGTTTGTTGCGTTATCTCATTGCACGTCACAATCGTTGGTTCATCAAGATAAGTAATAGTAATGTTGTATAAGTAAAGTAAATTGAAATGCTTCGATAAATTCCATAAATGTTTTGGACATTGTATCTCTTTCTTGAAAAAAATAAAAATGTGAAAGGAAAGTAAACTAGTAAAATAAAATAGTGCATGGTGCTTGTTCAGCCTTGCTACCCCAAGGCATGCCGGGCTCTGGTGATTTTGATAGTCCAGTTACTGAGGCGTGCTCCTCTACTTACTGCCTGTATGGAAGGGCCTTCCTCCCCCTCCTCCTCGAGAATGACACAGCAATCCATATCCACGTCTTTTAGGAACAAATTCCTCATCGTTGCTAGGGACTCTTCTTCTTCTAACCCATGGATGACCTCGGCTGGTTGGAAGATCTGCTCTAAATGGGGTATCGATTGCTCCAATGGATAGTAAGGACTGTGCCAAGGTAGCGACCATTCATTGAATTATTTCCAGGTATACTCATATCCCAATCCGAAAGTGGTGTCGTGCTTCTGGAGCTTGACGGGCTTAGCGATTCCTTGGAGATTCTTGCCAAGTCCCTTGCCAGGTTCATACCCGCTCCAGTTCAATATGCTCTCAATTTTGTTATCCTACCACTTATCCTTATCGATGGCGTTGACTCGTTCAATATGGTGGTAAGTTTCTCTCCTTATCTTTCTCCTTCTTCCGATTGTCGAGATGGTCTGGCGACTGTATATGGGATTGCTACCGTCACCGTGAAAGATCACCCCTTGGTGATTCCACTCAAACTTCACTGCCTGATGTAGTGTTGATGCCACGGCCCCAGCAGCGTGAATCTATGGTCGTCCCAATAATAGATTGTAGGATACCGGCACGTCTATCACTTGAAAGTCAACATCAAACCAAGTGAACCCCATTTGCAAACATAAGTTAATCTCCCTAATAGTGGACCTCTGAGAACTGTCGAAAGCTTTAATATTGATGACCCCGTCCTTGATTTCATGCAACCCCTTTCCCAATGTCCTGAGTGTTACCAACGGGCAAATATTGAGACTGGACCCCCCATCGACCAGGATCCTAGTGATAAAATAATCTTCGCACTGCACAGTGATGTGCAATGCCTTGTTATGACTCAATCCCTCCGGTGGCAGCTCGTCTTCATGAAAAGTGGTCTTGTGACTCTCCAACATCTTCCCTACCATGTTAGCCAACTCTCCACTGATGATGTTGCTTGGTACATATGCTTCACTCAGCACTCTTAACAAGGCATTCTTATGTGCATCGGAATTCTGTAGCAAAGCAAGTATAGAAATCTGCATCGGTGTTTTGTTCAGCTGATCAATGATTGAGTATTCCTTCGCTTGTATCTTTCTCCAAAGATCATCAGGCCCAGTTTTAGTGATGGTTGGCCATCCAGAGGCCTACTTACTCGACTCAGCCAAGTGTTCCGGAGTATAAACCCTGCCAGTTCATGTCATAGCTTGTGCCGCAACTGCTTCTTCGAACTTGTTTTTCCCTTTCCTTCTTGCCTCGGTGATGTAGTCCCATGGTATGTCTTTCGTGTGGAAGGGTGTTACGGCTGTCATTGCTAACAAAATGGGCACCCTTGCTTTGGAAGGTAATACAGCAACCTCAAATGGTACAGTGCCTTTGGGAACCCAAACTTAACCTCAATTGGTGTTGGCATCTTTACAGAAGATGGTATTTCCAACTCAAGTGGTATGGACATGTTCACCTCGGCGTCTCCAGAAGGCTAAATCTGGACTACGATTGGGTTAAGGGTGACCGTTGGTTTCTTTGGATCATCACCTTCTGTGACCAAACCGATCATTGCAGACATTTAGAGCAGGATCCTTTGCCACGATGATTTTGTTGTCAATCAAATCCTGGATCTTATCCTTCAGGGAGCGGCATTCGTCAATGGTATGTACTTTTATGCCGGAATGGTATGCACAGAAACTTTTTGGGTTGACCCATTGGGAAGGTTTTTTAGGGGTTATAATAGGGATAGGGGTGACATAACCAGCAACTTTCAGTCTTTCATACAGCTGGTCAATTAGTTCGACAGTGGCATTATATTGTTTGGGAGGTCTGCGATCGAAATTTGGTTGGGGTCTAGGAAATTTTTGGCTAGGGGGAGGTGATTGATAGTGGGCTTGTTAGGTGTTGTAGGCTTGGTAGACATGTGCGGGTAGGGAATATACGGGTGAAGCAGGATAGTATGTAGGAGGTGGAGATGACTGATAAGTAGGCGGGGGAGTTTAGAAGGAAGGCGAGGATGCTTGGTAATTTGGAGTGGGTTGATATTTAAGTGGAGGAATGGGATAAGTTTGGTATTTGACAGGTGATTTGGTTCTCTGTGCAACCATTACGACACCTACGTCCCTCTTCTTAGACATACCACCAGTCTGTAGAGCCTTGTTGGTGGCCTGCGAAGCTTCCAAGTTCGTAACTATACCACTTTTAATATCTTCCTCTATCCTTTCTCCTAGTTTGATGATATCAGAAAATTTGTGATTCTCGATCAGCATCAGTCTTTCATAATATTGCGGATCCTGAGCCCGAGCGAAAAACTTGTTCATCTATTCTTCCTCTAAAGCAGGTCGGACCTTGGCAGCCACTGATCTCCAACGAGTGGCATACTCGCAGAATGTTTCTGTGGTTTTCTTCTTCAAATTCTGAATGTAAAACACATCCGGTGCATTTTCCATATTGAACCTGAATCTATCCATGAAGTCGGACGCCATACTTACCCAGTTCAACCACTTCTTCGGGTCTTGGATAATGTACCAAGACAGAGCGTCTCCTTTCAAGCTCCTCATGAAAAGCTTCATTCGAATCCTTTCATCCTTTCCTACTCCGACCAGCTTATCGTAGTAAGTTCTCAAATGAACTCTAGGACCCCATATGCCATCAAACATCTCGAACTTGGGAGGTTTGTACCCATCGGGCAGTTCGACATCTGGTTGTATGCAAAGGTCCTCGTAGTTCAGTCCCTCGATCTCCTTGCTTCCTTCGACACCATGAATTCGGCTGGTTAGTTTCTTGAGTTCTTCTGCCAAGTTTCTGATGGGGGAGTCTTTGTCATCAGACTCAGGTATGCTTGAGACGGGTTGAACGGAGTGGGGTATGGTTTCCACATAGATGGGGGTGTTATGGTGAGCGTGGGGATGGTCATTTGTGAATTTTAGTGGTTCGGGGATGAGTAGCGGAGTGTTGTTGGAAGTGTGGCAAGTATTGAAGTGATGGTGAGGAGCGGGATGTTTAGGTTTTGGTATGTTTTGTGGAAGTGTGGGGTTCTGAGCGTTAGGAAAATTGACATTTGGGTGGTGAGGGAAGACGACAAGCTTGCCAAAATTTGAACCTGATCAAGTTCCTCCTGAAATTTCAGCAATTTGTGCTCGAGTTGGGATGTACTTTCTTTGGAGACATGAGTACCCTGGGTGATTTCTATCCGTTCAACCGAGTTTTCCTTTATGATGTTGCTCAAATCTTCCATCTGTCCTTTGTTCCTATTTCTGATGCGACTAGGAGGAGGAGTGGGTGGAGGGCCCTTGGATCTTGCGGAGTATGATAACGATGATAGAGTGCACGAAATAACATTTGGGGAGGGGAATAAAATAAAAGTAAAAAAACAAAAAGGTAACAAGTTAGTGAGGATTATAAGAAAAAGATGTTGTGATATTTAAACAAATAGTGAGAGAATATAAATCATGTCCTAATTTGGGAGCCTCGTTGTGCCCGAGGTAGGCCTAGCGACAAGTTGATTTGGAGAACTTATTATGCTAAATGCCTCATTTTATTGATAAAAATAAGATGAATCCCAAAGCGACACTAAAATGGCAGAAGATAAAAATGTTACTAATGGCCATCGGCCTGATTACATTTAAGCAAAAGAAAAGGAATCTTAACTACTTGGTCCCAGAAGGACCTTCCCCATACTCGGCATCTTTGGCTCCATCGAACAGATTCACCAGCTCGCGAAGTCCTAGCAGCAAGTAGGCTTTGGCCATGTGTCCACCTTCGTGTCCCTCAGCATTCTGGCAGTCCTCAATCCTCTTGATGAACTTTCTTTCCAGCTCCACCAAACCCCTCTCCAAGTACCCAGCCGCTTGTTGGCGCTGACAGCCATGTCTTTCCACTCTTCAATCAGCTTTTGGTTGGCTTCTTGAATTTCACGGTGCTCACTTTCACATTCCCGAATCCTCTTGCGCAGTTGGTTGTACTTAACCTGTGCTTCAGCCTTTTCATCGATGATCCTATGACCTCGGACAAACCCGGGTTGACCTAAACCATTATGATTATCCTCCAGTCAGAATGGATAGTATGAAGTATAACCAACATGGTACCTATCTGGCTCAATAGTGTCTCTTCCCATGATGATTTTGCAGTGCCACATGTGTTGGGCTTGGCACTTGTAAGGGCTGTCATCAGCTTGTAAATCAGCCCAGAAGTGACTCATCTTGTCAACCCTTGGTATAACCTGCTTCCTACCGGCCTGTATCATGACTCGAAGAGGGACATAAGGATAAGTTCCTCTCAAACCGATAAGTATTATAAATGGTGCATCTCTGGATCGGGCAATGAACTCTTCAGTAGGGAATCATTCGAACATCCATTGTACTTGGTTCTCCATCAGATTTTCAAACAATTCTACCCATCCTTTGGCATCTTCTAGTTGAGCAAACATATTGGGCATATAGTTCATTCTCCTTGGCTGATGGAAGGCAATATGATCAGCCCAATCCCTACGTTGGATCTTTTGTTGATAGTCACCCTTCTGGAGATGTTCCATGAGCCATAGTTGGAGTAACAAGTTGCAACCCTCGAAGTGCTTAACTCCATGTTAGCATTTCTCCAAGGTTCGGTATATCTCGGTAATAACCATGGGCACTATGCTAAATGGTTGCCCACCAATTCCTTCCATTAAGGTCTTGGTGACCATGGCTAGTCGGGTATGGATCCTCGCTTTCTTCATAGGAAATACTATCATCCCAGAACATGCAGACAAAGACCCTTCTATGGATATGCCCCAATGATGTGAGGGCGAACTCCTCAAGGTAAGTGCGGTAAGATTTGTTGTGATCGTACCTTTCGTACAAATATTCGAAGGGAATGTACGACTCCTTTAGGCAAGTTAAATCTGGAATCTTCTTTAGACCCATCATCTTGAGAAAGCCTCGACCCTTGTGGTTCTCTAGCATTAGCAAACCTGGAATTTCCCATGGTATACCAGCCAGTCCTCCTATTTTCACTAGTAGGGGTGTCATCTCAATGTCTCCAAAGTGGAACATAAACCTATCATAATCCCAGAATAGAGTGGCAGCTTCTATAATTTTGTTGTTGGGTTGAATTTCCAACAGAGAAGGTAGATTTCCTAGATATTTTTGGACAAAATCTTGATCACTGGAATGAAGATCTTCCCACCAACTTAACAATTTGGGGTGGATGTTAGTGACCATGCCGAATCTGGGGACCTCGTGCCTCATTTCTGCAAGACAAAAGTGTTAGGCCCTTACCCCCACCAGACTCGACTATTAAATATCAACAATTGGCACAACAACCATTTAGTTCTCCAAATAAATGCACAAACGTGGTAGCGTCCGTTTGGGTTTTAGGAAAACCCGGTGGACTTTGGACAAGGCTATCTTATAGAGTCATTATGCGGACAACATAACTAACTCGGTTAGGTTTGACACTGATGCATGCATAATTAAATAGAGTAGGGTTTCTATGGGGTATTAGACTGGTACCCTTGAACGGACAACTCAAGAGGTAAAGGCACGGAACCGTAAACTACATCGTTGATCGACTGGTTTACCATAATATGCCTTTGCCGGATTTAGGGGGTGATAATATCTGAAGAGCGCAACCATTTATTATAAGCGTTGTTATGGTATTTTGTTTGGCACGAGTGAAATATGATATTGAATATGCAGTTGCAATAATTAAAACAAGTTGTCACGTATTTGCACGTTCATAAAATAATAATTACAACAATTTCTCATAATTTACAACAATATTAAAGGAAAGCAATAAAGGGAGAGCATTAAGAGAAAGAAAAAAAGCCAAGTCAGTTTCATAGTAGAAGAAGGAATAAATACTTACAGGCATTTAAACAAGTAAAGACATATAAGCATAAAGTCACAAATAGCATGAAATTGTAAAAGCCTTAAAGAAATCCCCAGCAAAGTCGTCATGCTGTCGATGCCCCCTTTTTCTTACAAAATCGGGTTTATAACATTTGGGAGGACAACTCGTTCCCTTTTGGGAATTGAGTTTTTGAATTGGAGAGTCGCCACCTAATGATTAAAGTGCATTAGGATACTAAGAAGAAATTTGATTTAGAAAACGAGAGATTGGGTAAGGGTTTGAAATTACCCCGAGGGGAAGGTGTTAGGCACCCCTCGAGATCCACTAGTGTGGTTCCCAGCCATACTATAATTTTGACTTTAAGTGCAAGCAACAAGTAGACAAGTAAGAGTGACAAATATGGGGGGGGGGTTTAACATAATTGTCGTGAGCAATTGCAATTAAAAGCAGTTAAAGAAGCTGAAGTTTGAGAAAAAAAAGTAGTTTTAAAATTCTTGAATAAACGAGTAAAATAGGAGGAAATTTTCACATAGTTGTTGCAAGTAATTGAAGTTAAAAGTATTTACAGAANGGTTGTTGCAAATAACTAAAATTAAAAGTAGTAAAGAAGCAGAAGTTTGAGAAAAAGCAGTTGAAATTCTAAAATAAATAAACCAAGTAAGGGAAGGGGTCCTAAGTTTATACATAATATGGATCACCACACAAAACACCTGGTAACCGTTTATACATGTGGTGTTATCGTGTGGTCATCATATTCATATCTACCCTTTCCCGCCTTGTTAAGGTATTAAACGCAGAATGGTCTCGTTTTACTTATTGCATGCTATTACCCGTCCCCAATCCTATCAGCCCCGGAGACATTTGGGACTACTAGTCCTAAAGGGAAGGGAGATTTGGGCTTTTGTGGTTTTAAAAGGATAAAATTCTAAGGCGACAATCAAAAACACGTAGAGCAGATATGGGGAAACACATAACAATTAAAGGCTCAAACAGGCCTCCTCAACTTAAAGACAGATTGTTTAGCATGCCTTGCACATACTGGATATGGTCTTAATTAAACTTAAAGGTTATGTGGCAGACTGATTTATTACATATTTCATATAATAAATCTGAATCAGACCTGCCTGTTGGTTGTAATTTAATGAAGTCTGATTTAATTAACCAGTTTACCTTATGGCTTGCCTAGGTGAAACCTATAGGCATGATATATATTAATGCAGAAGTATACTGATTTTGAAGAAGATGACTTGTTGGTTACAGAAAAACATAAGTTCTGTAGATATTAAGCATTGTTACTACTGATTTTTAGACTTATAGGCAAAATAGACGATTCAGATTTAGTTGATAGCTCCTATAGGCATGCTTTCTAGGTGATAATGATTTTAAAATGTTTACAGCCGAAATAAAAGTGCAGAAGTCCTATAGGCATGGTGTCTAGAATGTTGTTTTTTATTTAAACCTATAAATACGTTTGCCTAGTGAGAGATGCATATGCAGAATTCAGGAAGTCCAATAGACATGTTATCTATGTGATATGCAGAAATACGGAAACCTACAGACATGGTTTCTATATGATATGAAGAGCCTATAGACATGGTTTCTATAAAATGCAGAAGTGTAGAAACTTATGGGTAGGGTTTCTATAAAATGCAGAAGTACAGAACCTACGGACATGGCATCTATATGTAATGCAGAAACCTATAGACAGGATTTCTAAAAAATGCAGAAAACTATATAAAGGATTTCTAAAATGTGCAGAAAACTATAGACATGATTTCTATAAAATGCAGAAATGCAGAAGCCTACAGACATGGAATCTATATGAAATGCAGAAGATATAAACATGGTTTCTACATGAAATGCGTAACCTATAAACATGGCTGCTATATGAAATACAGAAATGAAAGTTGGAAGTAGGATATGAGGACAGAAGTATGATAATTCCCTATGAACATGACATCTACCCCTTTGCATGTATGATTGACCCTCCCCTTTTCACTAAAAGCCCCAATGGTTATTACAAGATTATTACAGCCCAAAATTGAATAATAAGAGAAATAAAATTACATCAGAAAACTAAAAATTCCAACCAAAGAGAGCTTGTTTTAGACTTCTGTCTGAAGCATGAAATAAACCAACTTCAAAGATCAAATTTCCAAAGCCTTTCGCTTATTTGGGATGTATTAGAGTTCCTTAAGAGTATCATATGGACTCCGAACAATAATTACATGCAAATATATTGGAGAATTGAGTTATAGTACAGTGTGGAAGGGCCAACCCTCAAATGTCAAAGTTTAGAGGGAACTCAAGGTCCCAAAGCAAGGCTTATAAGAGATGGGCAAAACTTAGAATATAAGAGAGAGAGAGAGTGTGTGTAAGTGCATAGAGGGGATTTTGGGGAAAGCCAAGACAGGCTGGTGGTCATACCCAGCAATTGAATGTGATGTTAGCCATATTGTTTGGGAGTTAGGATCCCTTAAACGATCAAGTCCAGACACGAGCAACAATTTGGATGTTGCCATGTTCTGAACTTTAATTCAAACACAGAGAAGGGAATAGGGGTACAGGGATTCACAGCAGAAACATATGCAAAGAGAACAGCATATATATTTAACACTGAGTATGGACAGCAAAGTAGACAGGATTGTAGAAGCTCTAAAATAAACACATTGGGATGAGGCTGAAAACTAAATTAGAACATACAAGTTTCAGGGAAACAAGAAAGAAAGCAATAGTCTTGTAAAGCCAAATTGCAAGCAAATAGTCAGAAGATTTTATAAGAGAGCTACGAGATTATGTGTGTAAAAGTGTTGAATTGAGGGTTATATAATTGAAAGTGTCTGAAAAGTGTCGAATTCAAGGTATGTTGGTGAGAAAGGAGTCGTGCCCTTTTTATAGTGTAGAAGGCAAGCAAAATAAGGTAGGAGAATAATTTAAAATCAGTTGTCAATCAATTACACAAGTTTCATTTAGTTAAGGGATTCTGATTTCAAATGGGTAAAATAATTAAGTAAAGAGGTTGATCAAACAATTTTCCAAAGCAGCACAAGAAGGGTAAATACACGGAGATTTATTTAAGAAAAAGTCTGATAGCACACGGTTTGTGCAAACAAGGGAAGGAAATTAATTAACAGCCAGTAAATCAGTAAAAATCAATCAAACCCAAAAAAAATTCTGAATCATAAGTTAGAAAACCTTTTCGAAAGAAAGAATTCATCACGCGTATAAAAGCATGCAGCCACACTTAAGCACGAAGAACTATTATGATAATCAGTAGGAGAGTCTAGCATAGAAGAATTTAAAAGTTCAGAGTCGTAAACAAAGAGATTTGGAGGGCCATAAACTATTTATATTATTAAATATGGCTCACCACCAATCTACTTAATAGGTTAATTAATTAAACACTAAATGTAATTAAAGGTTCCATTTAAACTAACTAAAATAGCTTAAACCAACACATGCAAACTGATGGCCCAACAAAAGAGAGAAGGCCCAGATCTAGTTCAAAAGCATTTTAAGATTTGGGTCTCATATTGAGCCCAAATTTCTGAGCCTTGCAGCCACTGAGTACACAACTCAGTTTCGAATCCCCACATCGCATGATTAACGATTGGCGTTACAAACGGCCCACATAAATTCAAAAGACTAACTAGGGGCCACTACACATATAAGCAAACTTTGGGAATCATCATCTAGCTTATCAATGGCCAATTGTATGACATTCAACAATGATTTGGTTTGCAAGCAATTGAAAGTCTAATTTAATAACTAGTAGTAGGCAACTCATTTTGTCATTTGATCCTCAAACTTAAAGCCATGCAAAGTACAGACAATCATGTCAAGCTTACGTCTAACAAGGAAACTACCCCGAAAATGGGAATATAAGAACATGCCTTTCCTTTTAAACCTGACCTAAGAATTTCTGACCAAAAGAAAAATGCAAACTCTAGCAATATGAAGAATCAGAATTGTTATTAACCATGGCTAAGGTTAAACACCTAGCAAATATGCTTCATAATACTTTAGCCCATCATTACCTTTGATTACTACGTTTCACAATGGAATTGCCAAGCAAACAACAAAGGGAAATTTCTGAGAATCACGTCAACCTCTTCAGTACTCATAGCTGCAGCACACAGAAGGTCCTATGTCCAAATAGTATTCATGTCCTTTTAATACAGAGTATCTATATTGACATACTACTTGAAATCTTTAAGAACTCGAAGGGGAATTGAACAACGAGAAAAGGAAAACCCAATGTTTATACATAATGAAAACCAAGTTAAATACACAAATAACTAGTTTGAAAGGTACATAAACATCATTTAAACAAGCGCTCAATTACAAATCTTGGCTTGACTAAGCCAACCTCATGTTCATCCATTCTCATACATTAAAAGGTAAGGTGAATACGTGGAAGGTGAAATGAAAGAAAAAAAAAGGAAGTCAGTAGCCAAGCAGCAAAGCAACAGAACCCAGCAACCAGGAATCCAACACAGCCAAACTCAAAACCAAGAAGGACGTGCAGCAATCCAGAAAAACAATCTCAATCGAATGGTAACTCTGCAGACTTCAAACCAAACTTAAAACCAAATTCAATCCATCTCAAACACTCAATAAATCAAAGATTGCTTCAGCAAGTTGGAAATTTAGAAACCAGAGAAGGAAATCAATGAAACATTAAAAATTGCAGCCGTCTGTATCTTTTCTGAATTTTTTCTCTTCTAAAAATCTCTTCAGGTCGGCCTTGAAATGCAAGGTAAGTGCCCTTTATAGGCAAGGCATTGGGACAACCTTAAGGGTTCAGTTTTTGCCCTTTAGACCTTTCTAATTTTTATTTTTTGCTACTTAGTCCCTAATTTTCTGATTTGTTGGCCTAGTAAGGCTATTTTCAGCTTCTAAGAAACTTCCTAAAGCAGTTATTGAAAGATTCCCTAACTAAACTACCCAAATTATCCTTCAATGACCCTATTTTTACCCCTGAACCTCAAATGGGTTATGGGTCAATGACCTAAAGGTTCAGGTTCAAGTGAACGGATCAAATGGACCTAAAGCCCAAAATAAAAGGGGGCAGAAACCCAAACCACTTAATGATAAGCATAAAAGAGAAATATTTGAATGATTTCGGGATTCGGACTCTCAGCTACAAATAATGGTTTTCTCTTCTAAAATACTAAATTGAAATTAGCACTAAGTTAACAATTTGTCCATGAACCAATCAGAAAATTCCATAGCCTAAAAATAAAATCAAGGAAAAATAGGGAATATGAATAAAGCTTTAAAAGAAAATTGAAGAGATAAAGCATAAATAAACAAACAATACAAAAAAAACTATCCTAAAAAGGGGGAACTAAATTCAAAATTGGGTTCATTCAAAACATGCTCGAATATATGGAGGCGGAAGAAAATAACAAAGAAGAGATGAAATAGAAAAAACGAATAAAAAAGCGAAGAAAGGAAAAAGAAACTCACCGATATAGACTGAAAACCAACAGAGACCAAGGACGTGACCAAACTAATATAGATCCCTCGTTCTTTATCAAGAACAACTGAACAATATTAGTTTCGTCAATTCCAACATTCAAAACTCAAAAAGAAACCAAACCCTAAGGTCGTGCATGTTAACAGGGTTGAAAAAAATGATTTCGAACTTTGGAGGTCAAACTCGGATTCAAAATTCAAAGAGTTTGAAGCTTATTCGAGGGTCACTGACCATAGATTAGGGAAGAGGGGGTTGTGGTGACTACGTGGTGTTATTTTGGTGGGGTTTGGGGTGGCGCCACCGAAAAAGATTGGGATTTTAGGGTGGGCTAGGGTTTCGAAGATTTGAGGCTCTCCGGGTGGATTTGAGGAAAGGTGTTTGTATATTTTGGAAGAGGGGGATCGAGGAGAGGTGGTGGTGTGAAAATAGGAGTGATTGGCCGCCAGCCACCGCCGTGGGCGATTTTCGGCTGGCGGCAGATGGTGGGTTGAGGCGGCGTTAGGTTGGGGTCTCTGAGGGTAAGTGAGAGACGGTGATGGGGGGTTAGGGGGCGTTTGTACATATAAGTATTATTGCATCCCTAGTTCCGGACCTTGGATCTCAATGATCCAACGGTTGAGATGGAAATCTTATGAAATGGGGTCGTTTTGGTCATGGGGAGGGGTCTGAACCGGGTCTTTTGGTGGATTTGGGCCGGGTTTTGGGGTTTTTGGATGGGTTTCTGATGGGTTGGCCAAAAATTTGGGTCTTTTATTGAGAAAATCTTTTTTCACTTCTTTTTTTTTTTCATTTTTCTGATTTTTGTTAATACAAATTAAAATAAAAACCTGATTTAATTCCAAAACTAAATTGATAAACTAATTGCTTCTCAAAAATTAACTAAGTCCTAAATTAAAAAAAAATTATAACAAATTCAAAAATTAAAAAGTATAAATGCAAAATGAACTATTTTTTTGTTATTTTCTTTCATTTTTATAACATTAATTAACTAGTTATCTAAAAATATAAAATAGGACCCTAAATGCAAATGCAACATATTTTTGTATTTTTATGAATTAAATCAATTAAACATGCACACAAATAATGCAAACAAACACAAAAATTATCCCAAAAACCAAATGATTAAAAGAAAAATCCTAATTTTGGGAATTCTGTAGGAGTAATTCATGCGATGCAAAAATCACGTGCTCACAATTTCTCTCTCTTATTCTCCCTCTCTTGTTTTTTTTTTTTCAATTTTCTTTTCATATTCTAAAAGCCGATCAACATACAAACAAGATCAAACAAATGTACAAGTAGCACGCAAAATGCATCATGATGGTCTTTTAATTTAGGTACACATGTCTTAGAGAGGTTGGGTCCCAAAAGTCAAATGCACGCGTTGCAAACAAACGTTCCTACTAGGGATACGTTACGAGGCTATGTTATTCTAGGTTTGAATCCTGGGATGTGTTGTTCTAGACCTGGCTTACCCGAGCGGACAACTCGAGTCAGGAGGGGAGGGGGGCAAACGTACCGAGAACCAAAAGGCAACCGGCTTTGTAACTGATTCGATCCTCATTCTAAAATTAGGGATATGACACTCTAATAGAAAAGAAGTCACGGCAGTGTGCGCTTCCCAGAAGATTTAGAAGACTCGGAGAGAAGATGGGCATCACAACAATTTATATATAGTTAATGACAATATCAACGTGGTAAAAAGCGGCAATTAGCACATTAGCCACAAACATGTAATATCAGATAATAAACAAAGCCAAGTATAAAAGTCATCTAAGCTCGAACTCTGAACCCTGAACCAGAGATTATAGGTTCTTGTTCCCAGCAGAGTCGTCACAGCTGTCACACCTCCTTTGTCCAAGGGGATAGGGAGTATTTTCAATTAAAGTGACATTAATCGAAATAAGATTATTTATTAAATTCAGAGTCGCCACTTGGGATAATTATTATGGTGTCCCAAGTCACTGGTTTATTTTAAAATCCCAAATCGAGGAAATTGACTCTATTTTTGGTCTGCAAACACAGAAGACCGGGTAAGAAATTCTGTTAACCCGGGAGAAGATGTGAGGCACTCCCGAGTGCCGTGATTTTAGCACGGTCGTTCAACTATTAACAATTGGCCCAATTATCTAATTTAATACATATTTAAAGCCTATTGTGCATTTTTAACTTTTAAATCGCTTTTAATAGAATTTTAATCGCTTTAATGTGTATGGGATTTGTTTGAACGAGTCGCAATGTCACACACTCGTTTGTTTTTGTACATATTGCGAATCACGCCACGTGAAATGCATTCGTGTTACGACATGTTTATTTTAATTATTATTTGAAGTTATGATCGAGTCACGGGAAATACACACTCGAATTGGAATTATGTTTCATGACTTTGCCACGGGAACCATACCCATAGTCACGATAATTTATTATTAACGCCTAAAGTAAGCTAGGATGTTCAGGACTTAATTGTTTCTTTCTAAAGCTGCTTTGAAATTATTGTGAGGCATGAGAATTATCGAGCAATGACTGTGGATAAGACGCGTATGATCAGATCTTGATGCATTAACAAGCTCAATTATCTTACTAAGCTAGAAAGGTTCAGATGATCTATTAACTTAAAAGAAAAGGGCTAACTTATAAATAAATACCAAAGTTATCAGGCCTAACAAATTAAACTTATTTGGCCCATAATATTTCCTAACTAGGGGATCAATTAAGCTAAACCCCACTCGGATATTGAGAAAGAAACTGCCCAAGAAATCCTATTCGTGAGTTTTCCTTCAACTCTACATGATGATCAGTATGCGCCGAAACCAGAGAATCAAAATTTTGCAGGTGTTGCGACACCAGATTACGGTGGTGCCAGAAATTAACGGACAGAGCTTTTGTGATTTATCATTCAACCACGGTTAAATATAGGTAATTTTTGGTAAGGTTTCAATGGGGATAAGGAAGAAGAAGAAGATGGAAAGCTACTGATTTTGGTGGTTGTTGCAACTCTTTTCGTTTTGGCTCCATTTTCGTTCCCTCTATTTCTGTCGTCGTTCTCCGTGTGTGTGTTTACAGGAAAAGAAAAGGAGTGAAGAAGGTGCCGGTGATCAAATCCCAATCAAAAGTGGCGGCTAGACATTCAAGGGAACGAGGCATAATGAATAACTTTAAGCCACAAGAAGCAATGTCAAACCAACGAAGGGCCACTGGAAAATGACTTCCGGCCAACATTGTTCCTAATTAAGAACATGACCATCCTCTAAAAGTGATGTACCCTTTAGAATATATGAGAATTCTTAGCTAAATTCAAGAAAATCACGTGAAAGTGGAGGATATGGATGACGAGTTTGTTATTTTGGGATAGGGAGGAATTTCACCAAAAGACAAAAGCTTAGGAATGAGACAAAAGAGTTGGCATAATTTGATTGGTTCTTTATTCTTTTTTTTTTTTTAAAGGATAAAAAAATAGATCTATTTTTACTAAATTAGAAATAACAAGGTAAAGTACTACATACTTAATATTTATTTATTGAATACCTCTAACTTAAAATTTACACCAAATTAAATAAAGATGCGTTTTTTTTAACTTTTCTTTCCTCGTAAATGAAGATAAAACTTATTATAAAAATGTAACATTTTTTGTGATTTTAACTTTCTTAAGCAAAACCTATAAAAAGGGTAAACAAAAGGTAAAATATGTAAATTAAACTCAAAAATTATTTACATACTAAAAGTTGTGAAAAAAAATCTAAATGCAGTAAAAAATTAGGTGCTCACATCTAGTGAATAAAATTTGCATGGAATTGGCAATCATTGCATCTTTGAGTGTAGTCCAAGCAATCTTTTATCATCGTTGGACAATAATATACCATCCTTTTTATATGAAAGTGGAGCTTTGGTTTCGACTGATGTGATCCACATATCCAAAATGTGCTTCTTGCATAGCTTTGAGTGCTTCATCTTCCCCTAAGCATCGCAAGAGTGCTTTCTCAAATGATCTTCTATATAGAGTATCTTTGTAGTAAAGGAAGTGAGGTTCACGATGGCGGATTTCAGTCCTTCTCCTTGGATTTTCTGGGAGTATCCCGTAGCTCAAGTAGTCGATAATGAGTTGCCTCCATTCTTCCTTCTCAGCTTCAGAAACAGTGACAAGATGCTCGAGTTCATCTTCACTTTCACCCTCATTTGGCGGCGGTACTACCCATTTTTGGCATATAGTAACTTGCGCTTGATCGGACAGGGTTAACGATGAAGCTAGGGGAGCTAAAACATCAACCTTCTTATTTTCTTTCCTAGGTATACGTTGAATAGTCACATCACCAACCCATCCTATCAAGTTTTTAGCATAATTATGATAAGGGCGTAGTTCAGGTTTCTTGACCTCGTAGCTACCTAAAAGCTGGTTGACCACTAACTGGAGTCACCAAAGACTCGCAATTGCAATTGCTTCTTATCGACAGTCATTTCAAGCCCAAGTATTAGTGCTTTATATTCAACAACATTGTTGGAGCAGAGTTGTGTCAACGTAAAGGAGTAGGGTAGAACCTCCCCTTGAGAAGTGACAACTACTACGCCAGTACCAGCTCCTCCGTAATGTGAAGCACCATCAAAGTACATATTCTATGGAGGTTTTACTTCAACGACCATTGCATCTTCGTCAGGTAGTTCATCAGTTAGTTCCAGTCATCAGGTATCGGATGATCTGCCAAGAAGTCTGCCAATGCTCGTCTTTGTACAGCCTTTTGAGAGACGTACACAATCTTGAATTGTTGAAATTGGAGGTACCATCTCGCTAGTAGATCACTAAGAACAGGATTTGACATCACTAACTTGTTGGGGTTTGCTTTAGAAACAAAACGAACGACATGATCTTGAAGTAGTACTTCAACTTTTCAATTGAGAAGACTAATGCCAAACACAATTTTTCGATTGACGAATAATTCAGTTCGTCTGGTGTCATCATCCTGGTCAAGTAGTAAAGATAGTTTTCTTTCCTTTTACTATTTTGTTGGGCCAACAAACCTTTCTTGTGCCGCAATGTATAGTATCAAAGGCTTTCGAGGTATAAGGGCTGCTAAAACTTGAGGCTTCATCAAGTTAGATTTAATGCTCTCAAAGGCATTACTACATGCTTGGTCCCACTTAAAAGGGACGCCTTTATTCATAAGGCAACTGAATGGTTGGCATCTCCTAGATAGATTCGAGATGAATCTCCTAAGATAAGCTAGATTTCCTTGCAAACTTTTCATTTCATGAATATCTCGAAACTCAAGCATTTTCAAAATCGCATCAACTTTGGCTTGATCAATTTCAATCCCTCGATGCCGGATAATGAAACCAAGGAACTTTCCATAAGTAACCCCAAAGGCACATTTCAATGGATTCATCCTAAGTTTATACCTCCTGAGCAACTCAAATATCATTCCCAAGTCTTTCAAGTGGTCACTCCTCTCTCTCAATTTTACTACCAAGTCATCAACATAACATTCAACATTATTGTGGAGAAGGTCATCAAAAATATTCTGCATGGCTCTTTGGGTAAGTAGCACCAGCATTTTTCAAGACAAAAGGCATTACCTTGTAGTAATAAATACCCTTTGGGATGTGAAATGCAGTAATCTCTTCATCTTTTGGTGTAATGCGAATTTGATTATAGCCTGATGAACCATCCATGAACTACATTGACTCGTACCCAGTGGTAGTGTCAATCATAAGCTCTGAAATAGGAAGCAGGAATTCATCCTTATGCCATGCATTATTGAGATCCCTAAAGTCAACACACGCTCAAATTTAACCATTCTTCTTTCTCACGGGAACAATACTTGAAACCCATATTGGGTATTTAACTTCATGAATAAAGCCAGCTTCAATGAGTTTGTTAACTTCACTTTCGATTAAGGGAACCAAGTCTGGCCTAAAGCGCCTTTGGGTTTGCTTAACAGGACGAGCGACATTCTTGATTGCAAGGTGATAGACTGCTACCTTAGGGTCCAAGCCAGGCATCTCTTTTTAACTCCAAGCAAAGACATCCTTGAACTCCTTGAATAACTAGATATAAGTGATTTCTTCATCAATTGCTAGTAAAGAACTTAGGTAAGTGGGTCTTGGTTCTTCGTATGTGCCAAGGTTAACTTCTTTTAAGTCATCAATTGTTGTTTTCACCCTTTCTTCAAGTTCAGGAGAAGCGTCTTTCGCATTTCAATATTCTCGATGGTCTCCATCATTGAAATATATGTGGTAACACCAAGAAATATAATTCAATTTCTCATCAATCTTCGTTGTCACGCCTCCTTTTTACACACCTACCCCGAGGGATAAATGTATAAGGGGAGTTTCTCCATTTAAAGTGACAATATTCGAAATGGGATTATTTATTTATTTCAGAGTCGCCACTTGGAAAAGGTTTGGCTTTTGGTGTCCCAAGTCACTGGTTTATCTTGAATCCCAATTCAAGGAAAATATTCGACTTTCCAAATGAAGTCTGCGAACCAGAAATTCTAAGTAAAGAATTCTGTTGACCCGAGGGAAGGTGTTAGGCACCCCCGGATCCCGTGGTTCTAGCACGGTCGCTTAAATTATTGTAATGGCTAAATATTTGATTTTAAAACATGTTATAACTTATGTGCTTTTATTAATATTAAACCGCTTTTATTATCATTTTTATAGAATTGCAACGTCGTGAAAATGCATCTCGAACCACGTCGCAATCAATGCACCCGTGGTTGTTAATACATTCCGACTCCGTTGAGATTTGGATTTGGGTCACATAAATGCGCACCCGAGTTTGGGAAGGTAATATTATTAACATGCGCGCCTAAAGCGACTACGCATTTATTAACTTTGGGGAAGACCGTGAAATTTGCTAAACGGTCTATCCTGAATTTCTATGTATTTTTAATTAAGCAATTATTGAGGGCCCCGCAATTTTGTTTTTGATTTGACGAGGCTCGTCTCATTTTTATTTTAAAGAATATCCTAAAGCGAATATGTTTTCCTATTTCTCATCCGTCTCTAAAAAACGAAAGAAGAAAAGACCCTATATTATTTTCATGCTAGAGTTATTATAATTAAGTTGTGAATGTGACTTGTTAAAGTTTAAAATGAATAAAATGGGCCTCCATTTAACATTTACAGGCCCAGGCCCAGCGTGAATGATGCAAAATTGGGCCTGGGCCATCTTACTCTGATTTGAGCCCAACTACATAATATTACCCACGTTCTAAATTTACCATATGGCAGAAATGAGATCGATACTAAGGAAACCTATTTTTTATGAGGCTAAATGAACAAATGGTTAACTAAAGAGCATGAACTACTGATTACTTAATCTTTAAAACTTGATATGCATTTTAAATAAGCTATAAATGAAACAAACTACGATGGCAGTATATGGATACTACATCATTGGGTTTTTTCTAACTAGCATACATGGGAATGAATCTGCAAACTTAGACTACTACCGATCAGTATTTATTTATACATTACAAACCACTCACATGATTCTAATGATCTAATAACTAGCATATATACAACTTAGAATATGAAAATACGACTAAGTGACTTCAAGCTTTAAGACTTCATTTTATTCATGCTTCGAACTTCAGCTACATTGTGTACCAGTATAACAGATGTGTACCTGGTAGTTGGGAAAAGCAAAGAAAAAGATGAAGATCAGTAATGCAGTAGCACAAACACATCACAGCAATACAGCAACACAGATTCCAGGAACAACTAGAGCAGCTAGTGAAACAATAGCAGATAGCCCAGTAGCAGATTGAAATCTCAGGAATAGATTAACCAAGCAGGGAACTTAAGACAACCAATAGCAATTCCAGGAAAACCAGACAGCAACACCAAGAAAACCCAACTGAAGTCCTAGTAACACCAAGGTGCACTCTCAGTTAAATCAAAAATGAGACAAGTGCAAGACAAGCGATGTTTCTGCTTGTGAACACTCCAAACAAACTAAAACCTTGAAGTACTTAACTCTCGACTCACTTAGCTTGATAAGATTTAAAGCAAGCTCTAATGTCACTCAATATCTCTCAAGCTCTTTGGGCAGAAACTTCCAGCTTTATCAGTTAAAAATCCAACCTGTATTCTTTCTATCTTTCTGGAGCTTTTATTTCTTCTTTTTCTCCTCTTCTTAATTCTCTCAAAACTTTCTCAATGCTCTTAGTCTTTTTCAGGATGCTCTAGACTATTTTTAGTTGATCAAAAACTGCCCCTTTCTTCTCTAATTCTCCCTCTATTTATATCCAAAAGCTCTGACCCTTTTCCATCCTGTTTAACAATTAAATTATTAGGGAAACCATTTTTACCCATAATATTCCCTTACAACCCACTATTGAATGTTTTGTTGATTTGTTTAATTCAAAGTTAATGGGCAGCCTGAATATTAAATTCAGGCGTGCCTGCAGCACATGGTCTTCACTCAACCCCCTGTTATTAAACCCTAAGCTTAGGAGTCTGAAGTTACAACCTATATAAACTTACACTTAACACTGATTTCATGTTGAACTATTAGATTACTACATGTATATCCAATTCTCAGCTTAGGTTCAATCAATGATTCAAACTCAATCAAATAGGGTTTTTAATCAGATGGCCTGAGTTGGTCATATTGGGAACCAATCCTAACCAACTCAAAACCAACTGATCAAGGCATCAGCTAAGGCAAGCAAAGAACGAAGCAATACTGAACAAGGCATATCAATAGAATTCTTAGCATAGACGAGAGAAACATGGTAGTAATTACACTGACATGAGCAAACTCGTGCTTCTCTAGTTTTTCAAATGATTTCAGTTGACGACACTTATTTAATCGACTATAAGAGCTACAACAAATGACAAACACAGAGTAAACAAACATGTTGATTCATGACCTTGGAACAAAACATGGAATCAAATATGAACTAACTACTTGACGACTTTAAACAAGCTAAACACATAGTTCATCACAATAAATACAATTAACAAACAAGCAGAAGAAACGGACCAAATAAAAGGTCTACTGAAGATGGACAGAATTAACAGAAAAAATAATAGAAAAAATCAAACAAACTAAACTAACACGTAAAAAGACATTAACAGAAACCAAACAAGAAAGAAGAATACCTCAGACACTTAAGAACAGAGCTGACCCAGGCTCGAACTTGGACTTGATCATTTTGAGGTCGAATAGACTTCAATCGAAGTGTTCTCAACTAAGAACACCTCGATTAAGGTCTATTAGCCCCCCAACTCATCTTTTAATTGGACAGGCCTCATGGTTTTGAGTTTTAGGGTTCATACACATCGATTTGGGACTCGAAGGGTTCTACCTAGATTTGAACGGAACCATCGTTGATTAGGGTATGAGGGAGGTCAGGGGTGTGACTGGTGTGAATTTGGGGAGGATTGGGATATATTAGGTTTGGCTCGAATCTTCAATTGAAGATTCGAGGAGCTAGAGGTTGATTCGAAGTAAACTGAGCATGGATTTGGGTTGAGGGGGTCACGGTGCTATAGGGATATTAGTTTGGTGGTCACCGGCATCGTTGCCGCCGGGTTTACGGTGAAGGGAAGGGGTGGCGGCTGCTAGGGTTTTGGGGAATATTTGGTTCGTCTCTGAGCGAGACGATGGAAGGGGGGTGCTTTGGATAAGGGGGGCGGGGTAAGGGGTTAGGCTTATATAGTGGATGGGAGGATTGATCCTGGCCGTTGGATGAAGTGAGATCGATGGCTAGGATATTTTCATTAAGGGGAAACGGTGTCGTTTGGTTAAGTGGAGATTGGGTCGGTCTCAATCGGGAACGGGTCGGGTATCTGGGAAAGCCTGGAGCCGTTGGATTGAATGAGATGAACGGATCCGATTGAATGTCCTTATACGGCGTCGTTTGGTTTAAAATGGGAGCTCAACTAGACCGTTAGATCTGTTTGATCAATGGTCTAGATCTGATAGGTCAGAACGACGTCGTTCGGTGAGGTCTGAGGGATCAGGTGAGATGGACTAGGTCAATGTATATTTTGGGCCTGATCTTTTGGTTTTAATGTTAAGCCCAATCCGAGTTTTTCTTCACTTTTTCAACCTTTTCTTTTTCTTCTTTTAATTTAACAATTAACAAAATTCCTAAACAAAATGTAAAACCAAAATTAAACTACACAAATATTAATTAACACTTAACGACAATTAACACACAAATTAAAATATTTAATTAAAAAATTAAATCACACAATGACAAAAAATAGAATAAAAATGCATATTTTGTGATTTCACTTTAAAGCCAAAATATGGTTTGATTAATTCCTAAATGCATAATTAAATCCTAAATATGCATGCAACATGTATTTTTGTAAATTTTTATTTAACTACAACAAGGTGAGCATTTTACGGACCAAACAATTACCAAAACGTCCCGTAAATCCTCAAAATTGTACCCGAAGGTAACTTGTTTTATTTTTCGATTTCTTTTTGGAGTAGTTTCCGAGAAGAAAAAATCACGTGCTCACAGCTGCCCCTCTTTGCCTGTAAATACGAAGCATTTTCGTGCAAAGATAAGTGAGCGGGTACGAGCAATTTTTGCACGTTTGAGTACTCCGTGTGAAGCATTTTTTTGAAAGATTTGACCGAACCCTTGCTTTGAAGGTTTCCTACATATCCTGGGCTAAACAGGAATCAGGTCAATGTAGTTCGGGAAGTTTTGGTAGTTGGGACTATTATGAAGCTGTGATCTTATTGTTATTGCCGTTGTTGTTACCGTTATTGTTTACTGACCTCCTTATTGCACCAAAAAGGAAAATCGAAGCTAAGCATAGCTATGCCTATCAACTATGAGTTACCAGATTCCTATCTATAATTCTCTTGAAAACTTGATCTTGAGTCTTAACTGATTTTGCTGTAGACTTAGATCTGAATCTTGATGCTCGTAGGTTGTAGGTGCTTGTTTATTTCTGCAACATTGAGTGAAACAAGATTGGCAGGGCTTGCGACTTCAATCAGATTTCGAGCAGTTCGCCCTTTGTTTGATCCGATATTCAAGCTCGTTTCTTTTTCTTCTTCGATTCTTTTCTACATACTGGAGGGAGACTCATTCCATCGATCGTCTTGCGCCTTGTATTTTGAGGGCAACCTGCTTAAGACATCAAATACAAACAAACAAACGAAATTTTCTGCCCCAGTTTTGACTAGGAAAATTTTGTGAGTTAGTTGTGACACATATCTAGATAGTCAAATCAGGATTGTGTATCCTTGTGAATGGATCCAGGTTGTGCTGGGAAATAGCCGGGTTATGCCGGAATTTGGAAAGAAAAGGCTCCTTGGGTTATACCGGGGAGATTCGCGAGTTACGCCGGGATTTTGGAAAGAAAAAGCTCATTGGGTTATGTTAGGGAGATCCACGGGTTATGCTGGGATTTGGGAAAAAAAGGCTCCTTTGGTTATGCCAGGGAGATCCACGGGTTATGCCGGGATTTGGAAAAGAAAAAAGCTCCTTGGGTTATGCCAGGGAGATCCACGGGTTATGCCGGGATTTGGAAAAAAAAAGCTCCTTGGGTTATGCCAGGGAGATCCGCGGGTTATGCCGGGATTTTGGAAAGAAAAAGCTCCTTGGGTTATGCCAGGGAGATCCACGGGTTATGCCGGGATTCAGAAAGAAAAAGATCCTTGGGCTATGCCAGGGAAGTCCGCGGGTTATGCCGGGATTTGGAAAGAAAAAGCTTCTTGGGTTATGTTAGGGAGATCCACGGGTTATGCCGGGATTTTGGAAGGAAAAGGCTCATTGGGTTATGCCAGGGAGATCCGCGGGTTATGCCGGGATTTGGAAAGAAAAAGCTCATTGGGTTATGCCAGGGAGATCCACGGGTTATGCCGGGATTTGGAAAGAAAAAGCTCATTGGGTTATGCCAGGGAGATCCACGGGTTATGCCAGGATTCGAAAAGAAAAAGCTCCTTGGGTTATGCCAGGGAGATCCACGGGTTATGCCGAGATTTGGAAAGAAAAAGCTCCTTGGGATGGAGATCCGCGGGTTATGCCGGGATTTGGAAAGAAAAAGCTCCTTGGGTTATGCCAGGGAGATCCGCAGGTTATGCCAGGATTTGGAAAGAAAAAGCTCCTTATGTTATGCTAGGGAGATCCGCGGGTTATGCCGGGATTTGGAAAGAAAAAGCTCCTTGGGTTATGCCAGGGAGATCCGCGGGTTATGCCGGGATTTGGAAAGAAAAAGGCTCCTTGGGTTATGCTAGGGAGATCCACGGGTTATGCCAGGATTTTGGAAAGAAAAAGCTCCTTGGGTTATGCCAGGGAGATTCGCGGGTTATGCCGGGATTTGGAAAGAAAAAAGCTCCTTGGGTTATGCCAGGGAGACCCACGGGTTATGCCGGAATTTGGAAAGAAAAAGCTCCTTGCTACCATGATTTGCCTCTCTTTTTTTCTTTTTTCTTTTTAATTTAGCACAACGCATGAAAGAGTTAGAGGAGAAACTTCCCTTTTGGTTGATTCTTGGCTACAAAGTTGTTCCAGCGCTTGTGCATTGTTTTTCTCTTCTAGGTTGCGTCCGTCTCTTGTATGGTTGCCTAGATTACACCTGCTTTAACTTTCAACAAAGAACAATTTGTTAGTTTGAAACGGGGGTTGGTTTTGTGGCCTTGATCATCTCAATTTCTTGATCGCAATCCCATTTCCGTGGAGATCTTTGCTGCTTGACGATCTTGAGAGAGGAATTCTTTCGAACATGACAAAACTCAAACCTTTTTTAGGATTTCATGATGACTTGCCCGTGTAAGGCTTTGGTTCTCCCACCTCATTCTGCTCTCGAAACCGCTACCTTTTTCTTTCTTTTCCAACGTCTTTACTCTGGAGGTAATCAGACATCATGACCAGCCGGGGTTGGACTGACACACCACTGAGGCTGGGTATCTTCTTTGACTTTTGCTGGATGGAACTCCATGAAACCGATCCCGCCACCTTTTCCTTTGTAACAAGTTTCGGAATTTAGGGTTAAGCCGAAAGGGATTCAAGGAAAAGCAAACAGAGAGTGGAAAAGAGGAATTAAAAATAGAAGCATCTCTTTCATGTGAAAAGAAGGACCTATCTGGGGTGCGTGCTGACTTCAAATAGACATGACATGCTTCTTGGACTGGATGCCCGACCCGCACCAACTTACAGCTTCTTACGAATCCATTGAATCGCATTTCCGAACCAGGAACCTTGCTAGGACTTCTAGTGATGAGATGTCCTCTTTTTCGGCCAATAGCGCCCTTTGCGGGTTTTCGCTAATAGACCTCTCTCGTTTCTCTTCACAACATCGCCCGATAGTGCTCTTTGCAAGTTTTCACTAAACGGACTCTCTCATTTTGGTTTCTCTTCTCCCGTCGCCTCATGGTGCCTAAAGGTTTTCACCAATAAGACTCTCATTTATTTCTCTCAATTTTGAATGTTTGCTTTCCATCTATGATTTTTCTTAGCTCTCACGTCTTTGGCAATTGATCTGAAGGACTTGCGCTTGGTTTTGGGAAAAAGGAATTGTGGATGGGATTACAACTTTGGAATCATTTGGTAAGCTCATGGTCGAACCATTATAATATCTGCCCCAGTTTCAATTTCGGGGAAATTGGGTTTTTGTTCTGGTGTGACTGAACCCCTGAGGGAGGCTGCCTACGTATCCTTTCGGAATCAAGTCAGAACGTAGTTCAAAACGAATTATTTGTATTTATTTATTTTTTAATGGTGCTTTTGGATTCCAAAGAGGGTAGCCAAAGAAATGTAACCAGCTCAAAGGGCTTGCAAAAAGGGTTGATAGTGTTTGGGTAGCAAGAATAAAAGCCTTCATCATCTCAAATGCGCCAAGACATCACCAAAGTAAACTCATACATAGTACATTTTTACTGCGTCTGCGTTCACAGCTGTTTCAGGATCATTTCCTTCAATATCACCCAGATATAACGCTCCTCTTGGCAGTATCTTCCTGATGATGTACGGACCTTTCCAATTAGGAGCAAATTTTCCTTTTGCTTCCTGGTGATGGGGAAGAATGCGTCTTAATACCAGCTGTCCTACTTCAAAATTCCTGGGCCGTACTTTCTTGTTGTAAGAACGGGTCATTCTTTGTTTGTACAACTGCCCGTGACAGACTGTAGCCATTCGCTTTTCATCAATTAAGGTCAACTGCTCCAATCGAGTCTTAACCCATTCGCTATCTTCAATCTCTGCTTCGACAATGGTCCGGAGCGAAGGTATTTCTACCTCTGCCGGTATCACAACTTCAGTTACATAAACCAACAAATATGGGGTGGCTCCTACTGACGTGCGCATCGTAGTGCGATATCCCAGTAAGTCAAAAGGCAACTGTTCATGCCACTGTCTGGAACTCTGGATTGTCTTTCTCAAAATCTTCTTGATGTTTTTGTTTGCTGCTTCAACAGCGCCGTTGGCTTTGGGTCGATAAGGAGTGGAGTTCTTATGCGTTATTTTGAATTGTTCGCATACTTCCTCCATCAGACGGCTGTTTAGGTTTGCAACATTATCTGTGATGATAATTGCAGGAATACCAAAACGACAGATAAGATTTGAATGTACAAAGTCCACCACAGCTTGTTTAGTGACCGATTTGAGAGTGATAGCTTCGACCCATTTCGTGAAGTAATCGATGGCAACCAATATGAATCTGTGCCCATTAGATGCTTTTGGCTCAATCGGACCAATGACGTCCATACCCCAAGCAACAAAAGGCCAAGGTGCTGACATAGGATGTAGCTCTGTTGGAGGTGCATGAATCAGATCTCCATGCACCTGACACTGATGGCATTTTCGGACGAAGCTAAAGCAATCTTTCTCCATAGTTATCCAATAATAATTGGCTCGAAGGATTTTCTTTGCCAAGACATACCCGTTCATATGAGGTCCACACACTCCTGCGTGTACTTCATGCATGACTCTTCCTGCTTCCTCGGTGTCAACGCATCTTAACAAGTTAAGATCCGGGGTTCTTCTATACAAAACCTCGCCGCTCAAAAAGAAACCACTCGCATGCCGCCTAATAGTTCTCTTTTGATCTCCAGTAGCATGTTCGGGGTATTCTTGTGTTTTCAAAAACCTCTTGACATCGTGGTACCATGGCTGGATATTTGGTCCTGCTTCGATTACATTACAGTAACCGTGTCTTTCCCTGACTTGGATTTCCAAAGAATCGATGTGGGAGTTGCCTGGATAGGGTAACATTGAAGCTAACGTGGCAAGTGCATCGGCTAGTTCGTTGTGCCACCGCGGGATGTACCTGAACTCTATTGATGTAAATCGTTTGCCGAGATCTTCCACGTACCGCCTGTAAGGAATAAGCTTAACATCTCGAGTTTCCCATTCTCCTTGGGCTTGCAGGATAATCAGATCAGAATACCCCATAATCAGTAAATCTTCGATATCTTGATTGACTGCCATGTTCATGCCCATAATGAAAGCTTCATACTCAGTCGTGTTGTTCGTGCAAAACAAACGGAGCCTAGCTGTAGCCGGATAGTGCTGACCGGTGGGCGAGATCAAAATTGCCCCAATTCCTACACTGTTGGCGTTTACAGCCCCATCAAAGAACATTTTCCAAGCATGAGTGTCTTCAGGGACTACTTCCACTGTGTTTACCTCCTCATCTGGAAAGTAAGTATTCAGCGGTTGGTATTCCTCATCAATCGGGTTTTCAGCCAAGTGATCCGCTAACGCCTGGGCTTTTATCGTCGTGCGAGTGACATAGACTATGTCGAATTCGGTAAGCAAAGTTTGCCACTTTGCCAATCTCTCGGTGGGCATTGGTTTCTGGAATATGTACTTCAGGGGGTCCAACCTGGTAATGAGATGAGTGGTGTGAGCCTGGAGATAATGTCTCAACTTCTGAGCGACCCATGTCAAAGCACAGCACGTTCTTTCCAACAAGGTGCATTTGACTTCATATCTAGTGAACTCCTTGCTCAAGTAATAGATCGCCTGTTCTTTCTTTCCAGTTGCATCACGTTGTCCGAGGACACAGCCAAAAGAATTTTCTAAGACTGTCGGATACAAAAACAGAGGTCTCCCTTGTTCTGGCGGGACCAAAACTAGAGGATTCGAAAGATATTCTTTGATCTTGTCAAAGGCCTCTTGACACTCAGTTGTCCACTTGATTGCGGCACCTTTCCTTAAAATCTTGAATATGGGCTCGCATGTGGAAGTCAGTTGATCGATAAACCGGCTGATGTAGTTTAATCTGCCCAAAAGACTCATTACGTCTTTCTTTGTCCTTGGAGGTGGTAGGTCCCAGATAGCTTTTATCTTTGTTGGGTCTAACTCGATACCTCTCCTGCTGACTATGAAACCCAGAAGTTTGCCTGACGGGACTCCGAAGGCGCTTTTAGCCGGATTTAGCTTCAAATCGTACTTGTGCAGCCTCTCAAAAAATTTCCTCAAGTCTTGAACATGATCGTCTTGAGTCCTGGACTTGATGATCACGTCGTCCACATACACCTCTATCTCTTGATGCATCATATCGTGAAAAATAGCAGTCATGGCCCTCATGTATGTTGCCCCGGCATTCTTCAAACCGAACGGAATAACCCGATAACAGTAATTACCCCAAGGTGTGGTGAAAGCAGTTTTCTCGGCATCTTCCTCATCCATCAACACCTGGTGATATCCCGCGTAACAATCTACGAAGGACCGTATCTCATGTTTGGCGTAGTTATCCCCAAGAATGTGGATGATGGGCAAGGGGAAGTTATCTTTGGGACTTGCCCTATTCAGATCTCGGTAATCCACACACATCCAGGTTTTCCCATCTTTCTTCGGCACAGGAACAACATTAGCCAGCCACGTGGTATACTGGACCACCCGGATTACCCCTGTTTTCAACTGCTTTGTGATTTCTTCTTTGATCTTATCACTGACATCAGTCTTGAACTTCCTTTGTTTCTGTTGAACTAGGGGACAATCAGGGTAGATTGGCAATTTATGCACTACTAGATCAACACCTAATCCCGACATGTCATCGTATGACCAAGCAAACACATCTTTAAATTCAAACAAGAGTTGAATTATTGCATATCGTGTTTTCTCATCTGTGTGAATGCTTATTTTGGTCTCTCGAATTTCTTCAAAGGTTCCCAAATTAACCGGCTATGTGTCATTCAAATTCGGCTTAGGTTTATTCTCGAAGTGTTCCAATTCTCGATTTATTTCCCTGAAAGCTTCTTCTTCATCGTATTCCGATTCTTGGTTCATTATTTCACAATTAGACAGTGTGTTTGGATCGGGCGTGAAGTCCGCAAGCATGTCATGTTATTTAAAGCCGCATTATTATAACTGAAAAGAAAAATAATGGAAATCAGAAAGGATAAAGAAAAATAAAATGATGAAATACTGATTTTATTCCTTGGAATTGGGAAGATAAAAGGGTTTACATTTCAGGAAATTAAAAATAGGAAACTAAAGGAAACATCCGAGTTACACCCTAGGATAACTCGTGATGCAGAAAAAGTGGCAGGACAAGTCTACCCGGACTCCCGCCTGACTGGGAACGGCGTAGCCTCCCAATTTTGAAGCTTAGCATTTGGCCCCATGTATAGCACCTCAGCGGTGCTTGTGCCTTCTCCCAGCTGAACCATGTAGGTTTCGTAAAGCATTTCTCTTATCGCCCCACATATTTCCTCAATCTCTTCGGTTGTAAAAACCTCATCCTCTTCTTTTTCATCATACCTTGGACTGACGAAGGTCTCGTACAAGTGTGGCAATGGTTGAGGTAAATCCCATGCCTCATTCTTTCTCTTATTCTCGCACTCTTCATCACATGGGGTGGGGTGGAAGCCTATCCCAAAGAACTTCTCAATTGAAGGCAAGGTGATAGGTTCATCTATTCCTTGTAGCGATTTTCCAAGTCCCTTTCCCGGTTTGAATCCTTGTCGGATCATTTCTTTAGCAACCATGATTGAGGCGTTGGACAAGAAAGGTTGGGGGCAAGTGTTCCCTTCTTCATATTGTTCTGCCAATACAACTTCGAAAGCCTGATAAACTATATGCTTACTTCCCTCTCTTGCTTCGAGACATGGGATGGATGGGTCCCGATAAATAGACTGTCCGTCTTCTCCGTGGACCACAATTTCCCGATCTTCATATTCGAACTTCACCATTTGGTGGAGAGTGGAAGGTACAGCCCCTGCAGCGTGGATCCAAGGTCTTCCGAGGAGAAAGTTGTAAGACGTGTCCATATCCAACACCTGGAAAGTTACTTCGAAATCCACTGGCCCGATAGTCAATATCAGGTCTATTTCTCCGAGAGTATCCCTCTTGATGCCATCAAAAGCTCTTACACAGACATTATTGGGGCGAATCCTTTCGGTCCCAATTCCCATCCCCTGCAACGTAGAGAGCGGGCAAATGTCAACACCCGAACCCCCATCCAACATTACTCGTTTGACGTAGTAGTCTTTACACTTAACTGTCAAATGCAAGGCTTTGTTGTGGGTCGCTCCCTCCGGAGACAAATCATTCTTACTGAAAGAGATTTGATTAACCGCAAAGAACCTTTCCATCATTCTTTCGAGTTGTTCGACTGAAGTCTCAGCCGGCACATATGCTTCATTCAAGGTTTTCAGCAGGATCTTCTGATGCTCGGCAGACCTCATTAGCAAAGATAACATAGATACTTATTCAGGGTGTTTGCGCAACTGATCTACTACTTCAAAATCAGGCATATTCATTTTTTGGAAGAAAGCCTCTGCTTCTTCAACGCTTACGGGCTTCTTGGGTGGGAAGCGCTTCCGTGTAACATTGTTCACTTCTTGTATATCCGAATATTTCCCAGCAGAAGTATTTGCTGGAAGTTTCCCTGTGATTTCCCTGCCTTTGTAAGTAACCAACGTCCATTGATAATTCCATGGCACTGTAGACGGGTCCGTTATTGGCTTCTGTGGCATGCGTCCGATAACCACTGGCTCATTCAGCTGAGGCAGTTTAATTGTCCCCTGGACCACATAGGCCCCTTTCGGTACATACATCGATATTCCCTTTTTTAATTCTAATATTTGCGGCTTCTCTGAGCGACCTCATGGAATATAGAGAACCTCATTTTGCGGAGGCACCTTCGTCTCTGTCTTTGTTACAACCTTCCTTTCAAGCTCAGACTTGATAGTTTTAACCTTATTTTCCCCTTTCTCTTGCTTTGGGGTTGCTGTAGGCCTTATTTCGGTATCAACAATAGAAATTATGGCCTTCAAGGCGGGATCAAAATCCTCGTCTTCATAGATCATCCCGATCACTGGCCCATTATTGTGAACGGGCAAGGGATTATTAGTCACATTTGGGACCTCCTCGTCCCTTACCACTATCTTTCTCTGCTCCATCAAGTCCTCCACTGCCCTTTTTAAAATCCAGCAATTGTTCGTATCGTGCCCTTTTGCCCCTAAATGATAAGCACATCTGACACCCCGCTAATATGATGGTGATTCCGAGTTTTACCTGTTTGGGGGTATGGGTTGTAGGAAACCCATTTGGACAAGCTTTGGGAATAACTCAGAATATGGTTCACCGATGGGGGTGAAAGTTTGTCTCCTGGGCGGTTCCCGATGATGGAAGTTATTCTGGGCGATTGGGGATTATAGTGGTTTCGGTAAGGAAGCTGGTTTCTGGGAGGTGGAGCTTGGTTTCGGTTGATTTGTTGCGGTGGTCGGCCATAGGGTTGAGCATTCATGACCATGTACGGCTGAGGAGCATAGGCTACATCCTGATGGGGGTAGTAGTGTTGTGGGGTTCTTTCTGGAAAATGGGGCTTGGGGTTACGATATTCTCTCGTTCCTGACACTGTCATAGACGTCTCTTCCTTTTTCTTTCCCCTTGTTATTCCTCCTGACCCACCTTGGATAGCTTGGGAGGTTGCTCTTATGGCTGCCTGGCTCAAAATTCTTCCCGTTTTCAAACTATTCTCTACCATTTCCCCAATTTTGATTGCTTCTGCAAAAGGCTTTCCCATGGCTGACATCATGTTCTGGAAGTAATCAGGCTCTTGGGCTTGCAGAAAGACAGTGACCATCTCCATCTCGTCCATTGGAGGTTTGACTCTGGAAGCTTGTTCGTGCCATTTAATTGCGTATTCTCTGAAATTCTCCGGGGATTTCTTCTTTTAATTTGTCAGAGAATTCCTATCCGGCGCAATGTCTATGTTGTATTGGAACTGCCGAATAAAGTCTCGGGCAAGATCATCCCATATATGCCAATGGGAGATGTCTTTATCCATAAACCATTCGGAAGCAATACCGATCAAGCTTTCCCCGAAGTATGCCATCAATAATTCTTCCCTGCCACTGGCTCCTCGCAACTGGTTGCAATACTTCTTCAAATGAGCGATGGGGTCGTCGTGCCCGTCATACTTTTCAAATTTAGGTGTTTTGAAACCTGGCGGCAAATGGACATGCGGAAACATACATAGATCTGCATAGGAAACGCTCTTCTGCCCGCTCAAACCTTGCATGGTCCTCAAACTTTGCTCGAGGCTTCTCATTCTCTTGGACATTTCGTCCCGCTCGGACGCTTTGGGATTTTGGTCTTGCCCCGGTATAAACTCGTATTGAGGATGATGAGGGTATGCATTGGCAGTAAACCGGGTAGGCTCTAATGAGAAATATGGTGCTTGGAATGTGAATGAAGATGAGTCAAACTTAGGCCTGTGCAGAGTGGGTTGTGCCGTAGCTGGACAAGGCAGTGCGGTAAATGTGTTTGGGGTCGTACCCGTTGCCGATGCCTGGGGGTGAGACTCAGAAGGTGATCCGGCAGAGTGAACCGAATTGGTAGGATATCCGAATGGGGTAGTTGGATAACTTACGGGGACGTTAGAAGTCTCGCCTGTCCTAGCAAACAGCTCGGGGAATCCAGGGATCACACTTGGCGGCTTTCTTCCATTGTTCCAGTCGTCCAACATTTCCAACATGCAGAGACGCAGGATTCTGTTCTCCTCAGCAGTAGCTGATTCAGAAGATGGGATGGCCGTGACTGAACTCTCCTCTGAAATAGGGATTGTTGGTGGAGTGATTTCTGAAGACATTTCTATACTTTCTTTGGACCTTGTGAAGTAAGTGTGAACACTTCTTTTTGACTTTGTGATGGGTGGTTGAACACTTCCCTTCGACCTCGTAAAGTATGAATGTGAGGCCAGACTACCACAAAACCAACCACCTTTCTGTTAAACCTGGTTCTCGCAGCAAGCAAATGGTTAGTTTGAAACAAATAACCGATAGGTAATCTTACGTTGGGGTGTGATGCACCTATACAGTTAAGTGGGTTTCTACATGTTTTGCATTGGTTGCATGCGTCATTCCGGCTTCTCTTTGCGCTCTTCTTTTAAATGCTTCCCAATCTTTCCTTTATTTATTGCCTCTATATATTTTCTATTATTTCCCTTTTTTTTAATTTTCTTTAAATGGTGGTCGAATCTTATGTGGATTGCCTACGTATCATGTCCCCGCATGAATCAGAACGAGCGTAGTTCTGGCCAACAAAATAAGAAAGATAAAGAAACGTACCCTTTTTTTTGGAATTTTCAATTTTTCATCGCTAAAAAAAACTATTACAAACCAGAACACTTTTGCAGAAAGAAAATGACCGGGGCAAGCTAAGACCCAATACAAACTTCAACACTACAAACATACTTTGACGTGCAAAGACAAATGGATAAACAGACAACAAACCCAAAACAGACACGAACTATGCGGACTCTAAAGCTTCAAATATGGGTGCCCGCGGGGCATCGTTAGGCCTTGTCGTGGGAATAGGTTCCAAATCCCTTTCAAGTTGCTCTAATTCATTCATGGTCCGCTTCACATAAATCATCACTGCTGAGATAAAAGTATTATGGGTCATGTCTTCACAAGCCCGGCATCTCCTGAAAATGGCGTGAGCAATTGCTCTAATCATGTCTCTTGTTTGCTTCTTTTCTATGAGTAAACGCTTTATCTGATTACCGCATGTTCTTAACGCCTGGGAATCTTGTAGGTGCTGATTTTGCAGTTGTTGCACTTCTACCTCCATTTGGGCCAACAGGTTGTAACAATGTCCACTTTCAATCTCAAAATCTCTAGCCTGCTTAACTATTTTACCCTCAAGAGCAGCCACCTTTCTTTTCAGATTGGCAACAATTTTTTCGTGGTCCCATTTCAATTGATTCAAGTATCGGCAACGCTCATCTGCTCTTGTGGCCCACTGTGCTTTGAGCTCTGCTATGATATTCTCAAACTTTTCCATCTCATCCCGGCATTCCCTGACTTCATTTTCCAGCCCTTTTATCAATCGTTCATCTTATCGACTCCTCGGTTGTTATCAGCGGCTATTCTCAAATGTTGGATTTGGGCCCTAAACGCCTCATTTTCTCGGGCCAATCTGTTCTTCTCACCCTAATCCGCAACAGCTTGCACACTATTTTCGAACTTCAGACTTTCAACTTGTTGTTCTAGCTTCCCAATTTCAGCCCGGTAACCTTCTTCTTTTGCTAACCAATCCCATTGTTCCTGGGATGACTCAGCGAAATCTCTGAGATGAGGTCTTTTAGCCGGCCTCCCGTATGACACTTCACCTTTGAACCAAACATGATACCCATGGGAAACTTCCTCTTTAGCCCTATCCAATACACAAGTGTTTGTTGCCAGATATTGACACTCACTCCAGATCTAGCGAACTTCTCCTTCGGGGAATCGACCGTCAGGACTAATTTCCACCACTTGGGTACTCAGATCTTCATCTTTCGGCACTACTTGATACCTCCCGAGTTGCCTCAGAACCCAATATGGTGCATAGGGTTGGATGCTTTTGAGTCCCATCAACAGAAAGTGGGGCCTGGCTGCTGGCATATACAAGATTTCCTCAACAGGCAACCATCCAAGCGTCCACTGGATTTGGCTAGCAGTGAGAGTCCGGAATAATGACGTCCACTATGTGACTCCCTCGGGTAGACTAGTCCCTTTGATTCTTGTGTAAAACTCTCTCGTGCAAGTCTTCTCATGTGAACCATAACTCAAGATCTGGGAGCGGTGACATAGATGCTCGGTCATCCACATTTGTAACAACAAGTTACATCCCTCAAAAAAGTTACCCCCGGCTTTGGAAATAGTGAGAGCCCGGAAGATGTCAGCCACAATCATAGGCACAAGAGTGCTTTTATCTTGGGTGAGCAAGGTACTGACGACCCCAGCTACTTTCATATCAATATTCCCGTCTTTCATGGGGAACACTACAAGGCCCAAAAAAGCTATCATGAAAGCCACCCGTCTGTGTTTATCCCACTTCTGACGGTTATTCCTACTGCATAGCTTGATATCCGGCTTGTTGAACCCGCCCACATGGCCGTATCTATCGTATATGAAGCGCAAACTGTAGAAACCTTTTACAAGATCTGGATTGTGAACTGTCCGGGGTATCTTTAATGAATCTAAAAACTCGTGCACAGTGACGGCCCTGGGAGCGACCAAGTATTTGAACCTTAACGAGGCTTCATCATTTCCGATATACCCGGTTATTTCCTCCAAAGTTAGGGTGAGCTCAAAGTCTGAGAAATAAAATACGTTATGTGTCGAATCCCAAAAGGTGACCAGTGCTCTGATAATATCTCCACGAGGTTGGATGTCTAATAAGCCCGTAAGATCTTTCACATACTTCTTTACTTCATCTTGCCCTTCCTTGCCTAAGTCATTCCACCATAATCGCAACTCGAATGGGATTTTGGTCATTATTGAAAAAGGTACATTTTACATCGTGCTCATCCTGCACATTTTTTTTAAGGTGATTAAACAGAAGGAAAAGAAAATTTTATTCGACTTGGAACAAACTGACTATTTCTCTCTTTTTTTTATTATTTTTTTCAAAAATGAAAGACTCGATTTTCAAACACGGCCTTTCAGCACTCTGAAAGATTTTTAAAGCTGTGTGAGTCACCCGGTCGAAAATCAAAAATGGTTGTTTTTGCAAGGCCAGCCTTCCGGCGTTCCTTTCGGGAACATTCGGCTATTTTGACAAGAGCGGCATTACCCGAAAAATTAAAATTTGACTTTTTATTTATTTATTTATTTAGTTATTTATTTATTTGATTTTTATTTTTATTTTGTTTTTTGAAAGAAAGACTCCTAAAAAAAATTATTTTGTTTTGAACTTTGGGAATTTTAGAAGTAAAAAGATTTTTTTTTTAATTTTTGTTTTTTTTTTCTCTTTTTCTAAAGAAGAAATAAAATATTTTTGGAATTTGGAAGTTTCCTCTTAATTTTTGAAAGAGTGACTCCTAAGAACATGTTTTGGATTTTTGAGTTTTTTTTTTTTATGTTTATTACAAAAGATCTTCTAAAGAAAAGCGCAAAAAATATTTTTGGACTTTTGCAAAATTTTTATGGACATTTACAAAAAGACATCTAAAGATTTTTTTTTTTTTTTTTTTTTTTGATTTTTATTTTTTGAAAAAATAGTTCAAAAATGAAGGAAACTCGTACTTTGGATTTTGATTTTTATTATTTTTTTATTTTGGCATGAAAGACATAAGAAATAAGTAAACCATATATTTTTTTTTTGAAGTTTAAAAAGCTACTTTTTTTTTAATTTTCTAAGGAAAGATTTCTAAAGAAAGAAGTAAAGAAAAATATTTTTTTGGATTTTCTGAAAATTGGGGTCGGAACCGGTGAGGTTTGCCTATGTATATCACATCCAATGAGAATCAGACTCGCGTAGTTCATCAAACAAACTATTTTTGAAAACAAAACCCTTTTTTTCTTTTCATTTTTTTTTCAAAAATTCAATAAAGTTTCGACATTATTCGAGCGTTGGTATTTTCAGAACATGTGATTAAATCTCTTAACCCTATATACTGCTATTTCCTTCTTCAACTCTCTTTTTTTTCTTTTTCTTTTTCTTTTTTTTCTCATTTTTTTTTTCAAATAAGCCGGTCAGCATGCAGGTCCGAAACAAATAAATGCACAAACAGGATGCATCATGGTGGTCTTTTCGTTGCAGGTACACCTGTCCTAGACAGACCCAACCCCTGTGTTGAGTCACCTAAGTCGAAAATGCACATGATTCAAATAAACGTTCCTACTAGGGATCCAGCATGGAGTCAAGTTATTTTAAGTTCAAAACCTAGGTATATGTTCTAGACTGTGTACCCGAGCGGACAACTCGAGTCGAGGAGGGGGCTACGTACCAGGAACCAAAAGGCCATCCGGCTTAGTAACTTGTCCGGCCT
>MU740041.1:114620-132682 GCA_026770625.1 Nicotiana glauca
TGCGAACCAGAAATTCTAAGTAAGGAATTCTGTTGACCCGAGGGAAGGTGTTAGGCACCCCCGAATCCAGTGGTTCTAGCACGGTCGCTTAAATTATTGTAATGGCTAAATATTTGATTTTAAAACATGTTATAACTTATGTGCTTTTATTAACATTAAACCGCATTTATTATAATTTTTATAGAATTGCAACGTCGTGAAAATGCATCTCGAACCACGTCGCAATCAATGCACCCGTGGTTGTTAATACATTCCGACTCCGTTGAGATTTGGATTTGGGTCACATAAATGCGCACCCGAGTTTGGGAAGGTAATATTATTAACATGCACGCCTAAAGCGACTACGCATTTATTAACTTTGGGAAAGACCGTGAAATTTTCTAAACGGTCTATCCCGAATTTCTATGTATTTTTATTTAAGCAATTATTGAGGGCCCCGCAATTTTGTTTTTGCTTTGACGAGGCTCGTCTCATTTTTATTTTAAAGAATATCCTAAAGCGACTATGTTTTCCTATTTTTCGTCCGTCTCTAAAAAACGAAAGAAGAAAAGACCCTATATTATTTTCATGCTAGAGTCATTATAAATAAGTTGTGAACGTGACTTGTTAAAGTTTAAAATGAACAAAATGGGCCTCCGTTTAACATTTACAGGCCCAGGCCCAACGTGAATGATGCAAAATTGGACCTGGGCCATCTTACTCTGATTTGAGCCCAACTACATAGTACTACCCACGTTCTAAATTTACCATATGGCAGAAATGAGATCGATGATAAGGAAACCTGTTTTTTATGAGGCTAAATGAACAAATGGTTAACTAAAGAGCATGAACTACTGATTACTTAATCTTTAAAACTTGATATGCATTTTAAATAAGCTATAAATGAAACAAACTAGCGATGGCAGTATATGGATACTAAATCATTAGTTTTTTTCTAACTAGCATACATGGGAATGAATCTGCAAACTTAGACTACTACTGATCAGTATTTATTTATACATTACAAACTACTCACATGATTCTAATGAGCTAATAACTAGCATATATACAACTTAGAATATGAAAATACGACTAAGTGACTTCAAGCTTTAAGGCTTCATTTTATTCATGCTTCGAACTTCAGCTACATTGTGTACCAGTATAACAGATGTGTACCTGGTAGTTGGGAAAAGCAAAGAAAGAGATGAAGATCAGTAATGCAGTAGCACAAACACAGTACAGCAATACAGCAACACAGATTCCAGTAACAACTATAGCAGCCAGTGAAACAATAGCAGATAGCCCTGTAGTAGATTGAAATCCCAGGAATAGATTAACCAAACAGAGAACTTAAGACAACCAATAGCAATTCCAGGAAAACCAGACAGCAACACCAAGGTGCACTCTCAGTTAAATAAAAAATGAGACAAGTGCATGACAAGCGATGTTTCTGCTTGTGAACACTCCAAACAAACTAAAACCTTGAAGTACTTAACTCTCGACTCACTTAGCTTGCTAAGATTTAAAGCAAGCTCTAATGTCACTCAATATCTCTCAAGCTCTTTGGGCAGAAACTTCTAGCTTTATCAGTTAAAAATCCAACATGTATTCTTTCTATCTTTCTGGAGCTTTTTTTTCTTCTTTTTCTCCTCTTCTTAATGCTCTCAAAACTTTCTCAATGCTCTTAGTCTTTTTCAGGATGCTCTAGACTATTTTTAGCTGATCAAAAACTGCCCTTTTCTTCTCTAATTCTCCCTCTATTTATACCCAAAAGCTCTGACCCTTTTCCAGCCTGTTTAACACTTAAATTATTAGGGAACCCATTTTTACCCATAATATTCCTTTACAACCCACTATTGAATGTTTTGTTGATTTGTTTAATTCAAAGTTAATGGGCAGCCTGAATATTAAATTCAGGCGTGCCTGACAACACATGGTCTCCACTCAACCCCCTATTATTAAACCCTAAGCTTAGAAGTCTGAAGTTACAACCTATATAAACTTACACTTAACACTGATTTCAGGTTGAACTATTAGATTACTATAGGTATACCCAATTCTCAGCTTAGGTTCAATCAACGATTCAAACTCAATCAAACAGGGGTTTTAATCAGATGACCTGAGTTGGTCATATTGGGAACCAATCCTGACCAACTCAAAACCAATTGATCAAGGCATCAGCTAAGGCAAGCAAAGAATGAAGCAATACTGAACAAGGCATATCAATAGAATTCTTAGGATAGACAAGAGAAACATGGTAGTAATTACACTGACATGAGCAAACTCATGCTTCTATAGTTTTTCAAATGATTTCAGTTGACGATACTTATTTAATCGACTATAAGAGATACAACAAATGACAAACACAGAGTAAACAAACATGTTGATTCATGACCTTGGGACAAAACAGTGAATCAAATATGAACTAACTACTTGACGACTTTAAACAAGCTAAACACATAGTTCATCACAATAAATACAATTAACAAACAAACAGAAGAAACCGACCAAATAAAAGGTCTACTGAAGATGGGCAGAATTAACAGAAAAAATAATAGAAAAAATCAAACAAACTAAACTAACACGTAAAAAGACATTAACAGAAACCAAACAAGAAGGAAGAATACCTCAGACACTTAAGAACAGAGCTGACCCAGGCTCGAACTTGGACTTGATCATTTTGAGGTCGAATAGACTTCAATCGAAGTGTTCTCAACTAAGAACACCTCGATTAAGGTCTATTAGCCCCCCCCCCCCAACTCATCTTTTAATTGGATAGACCCCATGGTTTTGAGTTCTAGGGTTCATACACGCCGATTTGGGACTCGAAGGGTTCTACCTAGATTTGAACGGAACCACCGTTGATTAGGGTATGAGGGAGGTCAGGGTTGTGACTGGTGTGAATTTGGGGCGGATTGGGATATATTAGGGTCTGGCTCGAATCTTCGATTGAAGATTCGTGGATCTAGAGGTTGATTCGAAGTAAACTGAGCCTGGATTTGGGTTGAGGGGCTCACGGTTCTATATAGGTGTTAGTTTGGTGGTCACCGGCATCGTTGCCGCCGGGTTTACGGTGAAGAGGAGGGGTGGCGACTGCTAGGGTTTTGGGGAATATTTGGTTCGTCTCTGAGCGAGACGATGGAGGGGGGGTGCTTTGGATAAGGGGGCGGGGTAAGGGGTTAGGCTTATATAGTGGATGGGAGGATTGATCCTGGCCGTTGGATGAAGTGAGATCGATGGCCAAGATCTTTTCATTAAGGGGAAACGGTGTCGTTTGGTTAAGTGGAGATTGGATCGGTCTCAATCGAGAATGGGTCGGGTATCTGGGAAAGCCTGGAGCCGTTGGATTGAATGAGATGAACGGCTCCGATTGAATATACTTATACGGCATCGTTTGGTTTAAAATGGGAGCTCAACTGGACCGTTAGATCTGTTTGATCAACAGTCTAGATCTGATAGGTCAGAACGACGTCGTTCGGTGAGGTCTGAGGGATCAGGTGAGATGGACTGGGTCAATGTATATTTTGGGCATGATCTTTTGGTTTTAATGTTAAGCCCAATCCGAGTTTTTCTTCAATTTTTCAACCTTTTCTTTTTCTTCTTTTAATTTAACAATTAACAAAATTCCTAAAAAAAATGTAAGACCAAAATTAAACTACACAAATATTAATTAATACTTAACGATAATTAACACATAAATTAAAACATTTAATTAAAAAATTAAATCACACAATGACAAAAAATAGAATAAAAATGCATATTTTTGTGATTTTACTTTAAAGCCAAATTATGGTTTGATTAATTCCTAAATGCACAATTAAATCCTAAATATGAATGCAACATGTATTTTTGTAAATTTTTATTTAACTACAATAAGGTGAGCATTTTACGGACCAAACAATTACCAAAATGTCCCGTAAATCCTCAAAATTGTACCCGAAGGTAACTTGTTTTATTTTTCGATTTCTTTTTGGAGTAGTTTCCGAGAAGCAAAAATCACGTGCTCACATTCGTTAGAGATGACACATATTGCTCGCCTTCTACAGTGACGTGATATGAAGAGCCTACACTCTCTTCGTATTCATCAAGTTTCTTGGTGTAGACAACAATATATGGATTTACCTTTAGTACCTCTTTACATGAAACAACAAGTTTAGTTTGTTGCCTCATTCTAGAAGGAATCAGACTTTGGAAATCTTTAGAGCTCCTCTGCATTTTGGGCAAAGCGGGCGTTCTTGTATTTACATAATTTCTCTGAAACTTGTTCCCCTTATTTAATGGACCCAATCTCTCAAATACGAAAGTCCTCACAGTTAGTTTTCCAAGTCGATCAAAGACTGAAGGTTTGTTAGAAGCGACAGATTAATCTTCTACAGTGATATAATTATTGCTTGCCCTTCTTATGGAGATGTACACTGGTGAGGGTTGTTTATATCCCAATCTTTCACGTTGTTTCCTCGTAGAAACTTCTGATTGGAGCTTCCCTAACTTTGACGAATCATTGGGATTGTATCCAGACTTTACAAATAACTTGTAACCAGTAGGATCAAAACCTTCATTCGTACGCTTCGTAGGAAGTGCTATATTTTGTGGTGAATTCTGAGACACGGACTTTCAAGTAGCTTCGAGGATAACTTTATCGCCTGAATCCGTTTGATCGGAAGAGTTAACCCCTTTAGCATATTTGTTTAGAGATTAGATGATTCACCTTCATCTTTCTTCTTTCTAGGGATATATTGGAGCGCAAAAGTTACTTTCTTGTCGTGAGACATAATGTTTCCTTTATGAGATTTATTTGGGTTAGGGTGTACCTCCTCATCAACAGCTTTTGGGTTTGTCGGCAACCATCTCAGCTCTCTTAGTTGTGGACTCGTCATTCTTGCCATTCATGACATTATCAAATTTTAGCTCCTTCACGATGTGGTTCTTCAAGTAGAACTTTGCATCGGCAAAGTGTGACTCAGCCTCAGTGAATGGCTCGTCATCAACAACTATCTTTCTTCTCTACTTCACCCTTGCAGTACTTCAAACATTGATGGCAAGTATATCCTAGGCCTTCCAAGCAAGACGTTGTAGTAAGATCTTTGCACCGATCACATGCAACCATGCACTTAATTGCATATCTTTAATGGTGATTGTCCCACCGGGCGTGCCAGAATTCGTAGACAATAAATTTGCATCTAGAAAATAAAATCAAGACCAACTTTTTTTTTGGGCAACAATTTTAGTATTTTATTTCAAACAATATGAGTGTTTCAATCTTTACGAATCCTCTGATTCTTCTTTCCAATAGTAGATAAAAGAGCATTCGGGCTTAATCTTGAATTTTATTTTATTTTAATCCAAGTGCTTGATGTTTGATCTTAATCTTGACGTATTTTTAATCCAAGGGCTTGCAGCTTGTTCTTGAATCTTCATCTTGATCTTTTAATTCTTAGGACACTTGAATGCTTGTAGCTTTTAGAGAAATCCGGCGTTTGATCCACGAGCTCCCTCCTGATTGTTGTTATAACTTCTGGTGTCTTCTCTGAGTTATGAAGATCCCTACTTATCGTTGTGAAAGGGAAGAGTTGTGATGATAACAAATATTTTTCGACCAATCAGATTGAAGCATGACAAGGCCGCATTTGATTGGCTAGGATATGTCAGTTGTACATGTGGCGCGATTTCACTGGCCTTTTAATTTGACTTGGCATGCCTTGTCATTTTGACACGTAGCACAATCCTATTAACTCTTCCGTTTAACTTGCCGTGCCACGTTATTTGACACGTGGCGCCAAACTGGACCTCTAGGAAGATGAAATCTTGGGCTTAGTAAAGTGGGATCATCACTTTAGCCCAATTAAATGGGCTAGCCCAATGGATTAAGATTTATTTATTTAACCATATATATTACACTTAAATAATTGGGATAATCTCACTTTATACTCATTGAATTCAAACTATTTACCCTTAAATACTCATATCTAAACTATTTACCTTTCCTACCTATACATTCAATACTATTTACCCGCCCATATTAGATTCTTTGGAGTTGGTGTCCAGTGGTTCAACCCCACAATTCTTTTTCCTTATCAGTACATTCTTGATATGCTTTGATTTGATGGTCACCTCCTTGCCGGCAGCCCCTACTTCCCTTCTCACTTTTTCGTAATTCCTTTATCTAGAGGCCAATGCATTAAACTCAATCCAAAATTATGTGTATAATTTACTAAAATTTCGTTAATCTTATTTTCTTTGTATTATTTTATGTGAGTCACTTTCTTTTATAATCTATTCTAGTATGAATGAGACATTCTGTATTTAAAAATAAATTAATTTTAAGTTTTATATATTGTTAATGTAAATAATTTTTTGCATTATTAGGTCATTCGATGAATTTTTACAAGTAAGTCTCTTTAAAATATGAGATTTTTAGTGTCATCTTTACCTTTTAATATAGAGTGGTGGACATGGAATATCCTTTTGTAATAAGTGCAGTTTTTTTATACTTGCGTGGTGCTTATATTTTGTACTCGTTGAAGGACAAATTAGTGAAATTGCAGTTTCATTAGGAAATAATTTCTTCTTGTCTTACTTTTGCGTGTTAGCATACAGGGAAAAAAATAGTAAGCATGTGTGTTATTATAAGCAGGTGTGCTGAATCAAATCGATCCAGCACTGCAAGAATCAAATCGATCCAGTACTACTCCATTGGTCTCCAATTAAATGTAGCTAATATTGTTCTTTGATGTGTAGATTGTACCTTGATGCTGGTTTTTGGAGATTTATTTTACAAAAATTTAAATCCATCATTGACGGACCTTGAAGCTTGAAACACATAACTTGATTTGTTTGAGTTTTTAATTGTTTTGATCTGATCCTGTATGGGTTAGTTTAGAAAGTTGATTGGAGGTTATAGCTAAAGTTTTAGTCAATTTGGTGGAGATTTTGTAGTAAATTTTAGAAATTTGGGTTGAAATATAGTTGAACCGTAGAAGAAGACGAATTTGTATTGTATACTCAAATAGTATACAAATATAACATTTTAGTATACAATTCATTCCAACTATATACCCTATTAGTATAGCTATATACTATATTGGTATCATATGCTAGTTGAATTATTTTTTGGTTATATTTGCTGCATTTAATTAGTGCAATATTTGATTTTCTTTTAATAATAGTAATATAGTACAATATCTTGAAATACCTTTATATATTAATATGTGATACACTATTTTTTTTATTTTTCTCTTTATGCATGTGTGTTATGTTATATGCCATATTGGTATCATATGGTAGTTTGAACATTGTTTTGATTGTTTTAGTTGCATTTTAAGTGAATTGTATTATGAAATTATTTATATCAACATGAGTTGCAATAATGCTGGAATTATTGTGTGCTGATGGACACAAAATTTGTATATTAATAGTTTTTATAGCTATAGGCAAGTGTTGAAACGACCCATACAACTATATACCCTCTTAGTATACGAAATGAACAAGTCGTTTTACGAATATTTAGCTTGCAATACGAGCATGTAATTTTCTCGTACTTTTATTGCGTTCTTTAATGTTTTGGTAGAGTAGTATAGTCGCAGATAGTTGTAGCAATATTCTAGAGAAATCATATGCTCTGTTGGTATACATATATACCATATTGGTATCACATGGTACTAGAAATCTTTTTTGCTACTTATACTTTTTTTTCTATTTTTAAATATTTTATTATCATTTTAATTCTAACTAGTATATATAGAGATTTAGTTGCCGTAGATTATATTTTTCTGCTCTATAACTGGTTGTATTACTACTAATGATAGAGTGTGTATTGATATTTATAGGGAAGGAGATCAAGGTTTGCATGGCAAATCACGTATTGATTCTTAGAATCTGGTTATGTAATTTATGGTGCTCAACAGCAGTCAATGTGATATTTAGTGTATTAGATCAAGTGACAACTGATATTATTTCAGTTTAATAATTAAATTTAAAAAATAAGAAAGAAAAATAAAATAAAAGGTATATTGTACTAGTTATATTAAAAAAAGGTGAAAAAATATTTACTATATCAGTTATTTTTTTTATTGTATAAAAAAAGAATAATAAAAAATAATAAAAACGATAAATAAAAATTAGATTACGAAGAGAAAGGGAATATAAAAAAAAAGTTAAATGAAATTAAAAAAGGAAAAAAAAAATAAGAAGAAAACTAGAAAAAAGAAAAGCAGAAAAGAAAAAAAAAAAGAAAAAGAAGAAGAAAAGAAGCATAGAAATAAAAAAGAATTGGAGAATAAAGAAAAAATTCAACTACAAAAACTATTATGGGTAGAAAATATAATTAGTTTATGGATAGAAAAACAAATGGGTAGACAAGGGTAAATAGTTTTGTTTTTGTAGGTAACTGTGTCAAACCCCCTAAATAATTAATTCAATTATAATAGCCCACAATATTTATTTAAACAAATGTATTTAACATGTAGTCCAAATTATTTTATTGAATTTAATTCCAATAAACTTTATATGCCTAGAATTTGCTATAAAACTTAAAGTGTGGCTATATATTATAATTATTCTAAAGTATAGTTATCATAATAAATATAGCGTCAAGTTAGCTGTAAATTTCCCTTTAATAAATGATCCAGATAAGCTAATTTGGGTCCAGCTTGATTTGGAGTATTAAAGCAATTATAATTTTGTAAGATAGTGATTATTTACTCATTTATGACGATGATAACATTTTGGAGCAATACTTTTTTATTAGTACTAATAGTTTTTTTTTATTGTGTATATTGGCTATCAAACTTGAGTTAATTCAATTGAAAGTTTTGACTAAATCAGCCAGAAAGGCATGCAAGTGGACATTAGAAAGTTAAAAGGTGTATTAGTAACTGCCACCTACTGCACTTTTGGTACAGTTTTAGATCATGGGCGTTGCACGTATACCCTTATTACGGAGTATAAAATTTTAAAATATCAAAAGATAACAATATTATTTCTTATTGACCAAAAAAATAATAATTGACTTCTTATAAATACTTATGAATTTTTTTATAGTTAATTTTTATGACTTAATATTGAATTTGCAATTAAAAAAAGGGTATTTCGGTGCACTAAGTGCTCGTTATGTGCGAGGTCCGAAAAAGAACCGAAACACAAGGATCTATTGTACACAGTCTTATGATTGAATAATTTTTATATACTTTTATCATGATTCTTTAAATAATTTTAAAATGACACAAATAAGAAGTTTGAGTCTTTTGGTCTTTTACAAGTTCTGTGAATGAAAAGGTCGGTCATGTAGATTCTAAAAAAATTGATAGCTGATAATGGAAAGTCTAAATATGACTAATATTGAGTTAATATTCTACAATAAAGAACTTAATATTTAAAAAATAATAAAAATCATTCGTTGGAACGATGAAAAATGAAAGAAAAATAAAAATCACAACTCATTTAGGATATGTTTTGTCTTTTATTATTTTATCCTCATTCCGTTTTTATTATTGAGTTTAGCACCTTATTGATATAAAACGTAATATAATTATAAAACAACTCTCCATGAAGAGAAACTTTTCTATTAATAATAGTTAATACTTGTACTGAGAAGGAGATTAATAATTCCATTGTTGTAGCTTAAACCACTTAATAATATCACACCTTATGTATATCATGAGGTTTCTTTAATCATTATAGGCAAAAGGAATCCTGATTGGACTAAGACACAAAACTGATGTCTTAAGGCGCATGTTACGTGAGGAATACTAACGTGCGCCACTGATCAGAAATGGCTAAGAAGAAGAGGCAGGCTGCTCCGGCGCCGACCTCACCAAAAGCTAACGAAGGAACATCTAGGCAAATAACACCAGAATCTGGAGTTCCCCAGACTAGAGCCGATTCAACTGATGCAATGGATGCCGGGGATGGGGAGTGCGCCATCACTAATGCAAACGGCGATTCCACCAAGACAAGAAGAAACTCCACTAGATCCAGAGGTAGAAGCTTCAAATGCAGCAAGAAAGCTCACATTCTCAGCTAAATCTACTGAAGTGAAAACTACTATGGCGGAGGTGGTAAAAGGAAATCGACAGCAGCAAGGAGGATTGAAGCTTGACTACTTTCCACCGGTAATCGAGGATGATGTGAAGGTAGTTAAACTGAATCCTAAAGAAATTGAGGAGCAACACCAGAAATGGAGCCTAACTCGAATTGAGTATGTCATTGGGGGAAACCCTACGTTTAAGGAGATGCTAAAATTCGCATATGGAGTATGGAATACAATCAATACCCCTCAGGTATATCTCCATAACGATGGGTATTTTCTATTCAAATTTGACTGTGAGGAAGATAAAACCACAATTCTACAGAATAGGCCATACACCTTTAACTACAAACCTCTTGTGCTCAAACAATGGAGTTGTCACGATCCGGATTTTTCACCATCGGGAGTCGTGATGACACCTACTAGTGGGAGCTAGGCAAGCCAACTCTTACTTATCTTTCCATTTTTACAAACTCTTATTTTAAAACATTTGGCAATAATAATATGATCACAGCGGAATAAATTAATTTAGCGGAAGACTTAGTAAATGTTACTAGATATGATACATAAATCCAAATATAAATCACTACCCAAGAACTGGTGTCACAATACTCACGAACTTCTAAGAATACTAAACGCAGCCGTTTGAAGGAAATATAAAACTGTTTGTCTCGAATACATGAGATAACAGACTGAAAATAAAGATAGAAAAGACGTCGGGTCCTGCGGACGCCTGCAAGGCTAGCTCGGTGTCTCGCTGATCGGAATGCCAACGCTCGCACTATTGTTGCTGCTGCTGTCCGAAACCTGTATCTGCGCAAAAGAGCGCAGAGTGTAAAATCAGCACAACCGACCCCACGTGCTGGTAAGTGTCTGGCATATCCCGGCGAAGTAGTGACAAGGCTAGAACCAGACACTCACATAAACCTGTACAGTCCAAAATATATATACAAAACAAAAATGACAGAAAGTAGCATTTAATATTTAGGAAAGGAAACATGCTCTGGGGTAGCAACAAAATATAATGGCAGAAATAGCATAAAGGAATTTAATTCACTTTCAAGTTCAACTCATCTTGTTGCAGGCGTGCAACCCGATCCCATTTCATTTCATATCTCGTGGCAGGCGTACCACTCGCTCCCATTTCAATTAATATCTTGTGGTAAGCGTACCACCCTCTCCCATTTCATTTAGTGTCTTGTGGTAGGCGTACCACCTACTCCCATTTTAATAATATCTTGTGGTAGGCGTAGCACCCGCTCCCATTTCAATAATATCTTGCGGTAGGCGTACCACCCGCTCCCACTTCATTATCAACACAGTGCACAATATGTCACCGGCAATTATGGCCAATAACAATAATCAATATAAGTTGTGGTAGGCGTACCACTCGCTCCCATTTCAATATAATCTGTGGTAGGCGTACTACTCGCTCCCATTTCAATATAATATGTGGTAGGCGTACCACCCGCTCCCATTTCTCTTTTAACATAGTTCTCAATATATATAATTGGCAAGAGAAACAATAACTCGGTGCCAAGGCTCAACAATTAATTCTTTCATAGAATCACATAAGAATTTCGAAATCTAATTCATTTAAGACCCATGGTCATGCTCGACTCCTAACGTATAGATACTCGTCACCATGCCTATACGTCGGACACAACACATAACAAATAGCAATTATACTCAACTCTTATTCCCTCAAGATAGGATAGATCAAACACTTACCTCGAAGGTTTATGGCCAACTCAATCCCTAGCAATGCCTTTTCCTTTCGAATTTGGTTCCAATTCAATCGTATCTATACACAATTGATTTAATATCATCAATACTACTTCACAAACTAATCCAAATGGATAAATATATTTTCTACAACATTCTGCCCGGAATAGTGAAAATCGACCCCGGGCCCACGTGGTCAAAAGACGAGGTTCAAACCATTTTTCGGTCACCCATAACCCCACGAGTTCAAATATATAATTTGTTCTTAAGTTAGACCCCGGAAGAGGTCTAAATCACAAATTCTTTGAAAACCCTAACTATACCCAATTCTCTAATTTTTCCACCTATTTTCACATGTTTAGGCCTAAGAATTTGATTAATGTTGATGAAAAATGAAGAAGACGAGTTAAACAATACTTATCCAAGAAACTTTGGTGAATAAATGCTCCAAAGATCGCCCAAGAGCTGTTGGAGAAAAGAGAGTTGAGAAATGGGTTGAAAACCCCGTAAGTGTTTTGTTTTTGGGTCTTTAAAACCACTGGACGAAATTGCTCTATGCGATCGCCGAGCGAGGGATGCGATCGCATAGAGTAAGAGAAAACTGGTCACTGCGATCGCATGGGAGGAGCTGCGATTGCGTAGAAGGGGCAGGCTACTCTATGCGATCGCAAGCCTCACTGTGCGATCGCATATAGGAAAAATGGGGTTGCTCAGATTAAAGCTATGCGATCGGGGGGTAAGGGCTGCGATCGCATTGAAGGACTGGACAAAGCTACGCGATTGCATTGGTATTATTGCCATCGCATAGAACAAACGGGGCAACTTGAAATTTACTCTATGCGATCGCGGAGGATCTTATGCGATCGCATAGAGCAATGTACCATATACCAACAAACAGCAAAAATACCAGATTTTCTAAGACCAAAACACTCCGACGCCTATCCGAAACTCACCCGAGCCCTCGGGGCTCCAAACTAAATATGCACACTGACTCAAAAACATCATACGAACTTCCTCGAGCGATCAAATCGCCAAAATAACATCAAAATCAATGAATTGAGCTAAAAATCCAAGAAATTTTTCAAATTTCATAAACCTCCAAATTTTCCAATTTAAGGCCGAAACACGTCAAATGACGTCCGTTTTCAACCAAACTTTACAATAAGCGCTTAAACAACATATATGAGTTGTACCGAGCATCGAAACCAAAATACGAGCCCGATACCATTACCTTTTGATCAAATTTCATTTTCATTTTTCTTAAATATTTTTAGAAAACAATTTCCCGAAAGAATTAATTTCTCGGGCCTAGGACCTCAGAATTCAGTTCCGGGCATACGCCCAAGTCCCATATTTTTCTACGGACATTCCGAGACCGTCAAATCACGGGTCCGGGTCCGTTTACCAAAAATGTTGACCAAAGTCAATTTTATTCATATAAATATCAAAATTCTTCAAATTTTTCACATAATTCATATATTCCATCATAAAAACTTTTTGGCTCCGCGCTCAAACTGCGCACCCAAATCGAGACAACTATAAGTGAGGTTTTCAAGGCCTCGGAAGCACAGAATAACTAAGAAAACAAGTGATGACCCCTTTAGATCATCACATGAGTCCAGATTTTTAGATGAGTAAGGAGCCTAATCAAAACATTCCTATGTGGGTGATGCTTCCAAATCTACCAATACAATTTTGGACTGCTGGAACCTTGGGAAGAATAGCCAGTTGTTTAGGACAACCAATTTGTACTGATAAATTGACAGCACAGGAAGACAGAATTGCTTATGCTAGGATGCTAATTGAAATGGACATATCACAACCACTGCCAAATGATATCTCATTAGAGATGCCCAATAGAAAATGTCATATACAGGTAGTGGAATATGAATGGAAATCACTATTCTGTCAAGACTGTCTTCAAATGGATCATGCTATAGGAAGTTGCAAGAAAAAATCTGATGACAATGTTAACAGGAAACAACAACAAGTGAACAAAGAAAGGAAAAATCAAAAGAAGGCATGGAGAGCAAAAAATTATCCAAGCAAAGAAGAATGGATGGAACAGGAACTGAGTCCAAGAGCTAGGGCCTCAACAGCGAAATAACTTGAGAGTCAAATAATGCAATCAACTCAATCATAACTGGGCAACAGACTGAAGAAATGCCAATGGAAAAAATCAATAATAATGATAGAGGGAAGCAGAAAGTACCAGAAGTGCAAGATACAATAAGGGCATCTATTGACATAGAGAGAGTGCTAAGATAGAACATGTTTAGTGACTTAAGGATTGAAACAGAGAAACCCACAAGCAATGTGGGAAGGGGTCCTAATTCACTCAATAAGAACCCTACATGATTTTCGGATCATGGAATATTAAAGGGATAAATAAGCCCTATAAGCAGAAGGAGTTTAAATTCTTTCCGCTCGAAAGTAAAGTGGTTCTAGTTAGTTGTCTTGAGACAAAAGTGAAAGCCAATAAGGCTGAAAGAATAAAGAGGAAACTGGGAGTAGATTGGCAAGTAGAAACAAACTATAACTCAAGTCCAAATGGCAGAATATGGATTTGTTGGAAGCCACAACAGGTTATGGTCAACATTGTATTGTCACACCCTCAAGTAGTTCATTGCTATGTGAAAGACAAATGCTCAAACTTTGCAAGCCATATTACTTACATTTATGGCTACAATACTAGTGAAGGTAAAAAACAAATCTGGGAGCAACTGAAGAGGATCAGTAACAATGTAACAGAACCATGGGTAATAATGGGAGATTTCAACACAATTCTATCAGTCTATGATAGAGTTAATGGGGCTCCTGTCCAACAGACTGAAACTCATGACTTTCAAGAATGTATATATGAGATTGGCCTTGGTCAAATCAGAAGGAAGGGATGTCAATATTCATGGAGCAACGAGCAAGATCCCGAGGATATAATTTATAGCCTAGTTGATTGGGCTCTAGGCAATGATGAGTAGTTTGTTGCCTATGGTAACCTGGAGGCTTGCTATCTAAATCCAGGATGCTCATATCACTCACCTATCCTTATTTCTAATAGTGTACCAGGACAGCGACTGCCCAAACCTTTTAGGCTGCTGAATGTGTTACTGCAGCAGGAGGCATTCAAAGAGGCCACTCGAAAAGCTTGGGAGGTGGAGATCACGGGCTGCAGCATGTACATGATTTGCAAGAAGTTGAAACACATTGAGCAAATAACAAAGACCATGAACAAAGAAATGTCAGCCCTTGATCATAAATAGAGGGACTTCAGTGCAAGCTTAACGAGATACAACAGGAATTGGAGAATGATCTATACAATACTCACTTGATTGCGGCAAAAAGAGAGATTTTGAAAGATCTAGAGAAGTGGTCTATTATTCATGAAAAGGTGATCAGACAAAAGTCAAAAGCTGTCTGGATTAGTCATGGGGATTCCAACTCAAAATACTTTCATGCTCAACTCAAAGCCAAGCAAAGGAGGAATAATATTACATCTATATGGAATGAGCAAGGAGTGCAAGCAACAGAGCTTGTGCAGGTACAAAAGGAGTTCACAAAATCCTTCCAAAAGCTACTAGGAACAAGTGCTAAAGAGATGCCAAGCCTAAACATCTATTATGCCAAAGATGGACCATGCCTTAACAGGGAGCAACATCAAGCTCTTGTTCAGCCAGTAATAGAAGTAGAAGTATTACAAGCATTGGGGGATCTGCCTAATGATAAATCTCCTGGAATTGATGGCTTCACTGCATAATTTTTCAAAGCATATTGGGAGACAATAGGAGAAGAAGTCACTGAGGCCATTCTTCAGTTCTTTGACAATGGGAAACTATTAAAAGAGATAAACTACACTACTATAACACTAGTACCTAAGGTCACTAATCCTACATATGTGAAATAATATAGACCTGTAGCTTGTTGCACTACCATATACAAGTTTATAGTGAAAATTCTTACTGCCAGGTTGAAAATAGTAGTGGATTACCTAGTTAGGCCATCCCAATCAACCTTCATAGCAGGGAGGAGTATACTGGATAATGTCATAGTGGCCCATGAATTAGCTAAAGGAAACACTCAGAAAGGCCTATCACCTAGATGCCTTATCAAAATTGATATAAGGAAGGCCTACGATTCAGTAGAATGGGGATTTCTCAATAATGCTCTGTTGGAATTTGGTTTGCTAGGGAAATTTGTGAATTGGATTATGGAGTGTGTTACTACAGTAAGCTACTCAATCTTAATCAATAGAAGGATCACTCCTAAGTTTATGTCTAAAAAATGATTAAGGCGGGGGTCCCTATGTCCCCATACCTTTTTGTGGTAGCTATAGAATATCTAAACAGGACCCTTAAGCAGCTACATCATAATCCTAACTTCAACTACCATCCAAGATGTGGGAGATTGAAGTTAATGCATATATGTTTTGCGGATGACCTTATAATGTGTTGTCGAGCAGATAAAGTTTCCGTTCAGCTGTTGCTACAAGCATTCGATTATTTCTCGGAGGCTTCTGGTCTTAAAGCAAATCTGGACACAAGCTCCATGTATATCAATGGTGTCTCAATGGAGCTAAAGAAGTAGATCTTGAATGAAATGCAGTTTACCCTAGAGAACTACCTTTCAAGTACCTAGGTTTTCCTCTATCTTCCAGGAAACTTACTATACAACAGTGTATGCCAGTAATTGAGAGAATGATAGCAAAAATCAAATGTTGGACTACTAAGCTACTGTCATATAGTAGAAGAGTGCAACTGATTAAGAGTGTTCTGTTTGAGGTGAAAACATATTGGGATCAAGTTTTTCTACTCCCAAAGAAGGTAACTCAACTAATAACAAGTATTTGCAGAACCTTTCTTTGGACAGGAAGTTGTGAGGCAACGAGGAAGGCATTAGTGGCATGGTATCATTTGTGTATGCCCAAGTCAGCTGGAGGGTTGAATCTTATTAATTTTCACACATGGAACAAGGCAGCAATATGTAAAATCTATGGGCAACGAGGAAGGCATTAGTGGCATGTGTCTTGTGAAACTCAAATGAGGTTGAAGTTTTCTCCCACTTGTTCTTTGGATGCAACTACTCAAGATAGTATGGGCTAAACTACTGCAGTGGATAGATGAACCTAGACAAATATCTACATGGGATGAAGAACTTAGTTGGGTGACCAAAAGAACAAAGGGAGGTAGAGCGAGGCAAGAAGTGGTGAGATAGTTGTTTGCTGCTACTGTATATCATGTTTGGCATGAACGGAATAATAGAAGATTTCAGCAAGAAAAGAAAGAAAGTGACTACAAGATAAGGGAAATTGTTCTCCAACTACATATCAGAGGACAAAGGTATCACAAATGACAGAAAGTATTAGAGAGTCTAAATAGTTTTCATATATAAGTACAGCAGATTCGTAGATGATATATATAGATGGAATGCTGAATGGATAGATATTGACTATAAAGAACTAATCCTAGAGTCCAAAAGGATTAGCAGTTTGTAAATATACACAATTGGTTGAATAAATTTTTTTATTTTGACCAAAAAAAAAAGAAGATACATATGCAATGAGGGATGTTTTAGTTAAGAATATAAAAGATGATAAAGTTATATTCAATGAAGTGTACTATTTAGTATGATTTATGAACGTACTTTTTAGTCTTCTTTTTCCTTTTTAAAATTTATTTTTCAGTTTAAAATGGTAAAAGGTGTATATATTTCTTATTATTCATATAAGGAAAAATTTTATAAGGTAAAACAATTGATTTTAAATTCTTAAATGTTGATAAGACTTTTCAAATAAGGAAATATTTAATAATCAATTTTTTAGTTCATTTTGAAGTCCTATATATTAGGAAAATGGTTAATTACACGCTTATCTCATGTGATATGTATTTTTAAAGGGTAAAAAAGGCGAACGACATTTCGCCAAGGGCCTTTGTATTTTTAATATAGTATAGATAACAAAATAAATTAATTGAGATGTTGAAAATCATTTTAATAAAGTATATTTAATTTCGAGTAAGATATCAAGTAGTGACTGTGAGCACGTGATTTTTACCCTAAGCAAATTATTCCAAAAATATCAAATAAAATAATTTTATAATTTTAAGAATTTTGTTGCATTCTTTTATTAATTGGTCACATGATAACTCATATGAAAAATACAAAAAATGTATATGCATTAAGATTCTCAATTTTACATTTTTTTTTAGTATTAACGTATTTTCAAAAAAAAAAAATAGAAGAGAAATCGTAAAAAATAGTTCATTTTAGCTTTTATTGTTTTAATTGAAAATTACTACAAAATGGTTAGTAAAATAATTTTTAGAGTTTAATTAGAATAATT
>MU740052.1:5238-32362 GCA_026770625.1 Nicotiana glauca
GGTATTTTTTATATAGATATTTAAATTTAAATATAATAACTAATTACTAATTATTAACTAAAAAATTAATTAGTAACTAATTATGCTATGTGGCTTTTTTTATGCTGCCACTTGGCTTAAGGAGAGGGCTTTATCCTCTCTTTTTAATAATATATAGATATAAATTTTAATAATATATAGATTTTATATATATTTAAATTTAAAAATAATAACCAATAACTAATTATAAACTAAATAACTAACTATGCCATGTGACATTTTTATAGGTTGTCACTTGGCTTAAGGAAATAGCTTTTTCCTCTCCTTTTAATAATATATAGATCTTTTTGCAATAACTCTACTACTAACGTGACCAACAAGAATTCATCTATCAAGGCCAACAATGGCAAGTTTGTGCCCAAGGATTACACTGCCAATAGAAATAAATTCTCTATCTTGGACAATCCGCCGGAAATTAAAAAATTTGAAAAGGAAAACCCTAATTAGACGTGGCCTTGATTAAAGGTGCCAATGAACACGTGGAAGATAACAAAAACTTTCAATTAGCTAATATGCCATCTGATAATCATCACTTAGTCGATATTACCAACCTAAATGACCACACAACCAACCCTATTACTAATTCCCAAGACTCTCTAAACAACTCCGTCTATAAGAGTATTATCACTAATAATAACACCCTGTGCATGAACGATTACAAGCAACATCAACACATGTCCCAAGAAAATCCTATTGCTCCACAAATGGCCAATGAGGATAACCATGTCCCAAGTGAAAAATCTTTCCAGAATCCAATTAAAATCATCTCTCCAAACCACTCCCAAGACATGCAAGAAAATTTAATGATTAAAGAGCTAATATAAACCAACGCACCTCCTTTGATAATGCTAAGAATTCCAGTAGCCCAAAGGAGACAACACCGTCTAATCCAAATACTAAGACACCAAAGAGCCCATACAATAGCAAATCCCCCACCATCTCAAGCTCCACCAAGGGGCAATCAAATCTTCTTTGTGCAACCACCACTATCACAAAACCATCAACCCCTCTCTGTGATAGAAAAGGGTCTGATAGGCCATGCAATATCATTCAATATGATATTGGACGAACAAGAGACAGTGATAGTCCTCCAAAACTCTCAGTTTCTAGATCAACTTGTATTTGAGGGGATGCACATGGCCATGAGTAATTATCTCAACCATGTTTGGTTAAACAATATACTACACCCAATATCTGTTTGAGGGTAATAATATGAGCTATAATTCAACTCCGTGCCAAGCTTAGCCCATAAAGTATGTCAAAAATGACCGAGAAACTTAGTGTCGCGATCAGAAATAATGCTTCTCCGAATGTCGTGTAACTTGGCAATATTGTTAAAGAACAAAACAACCACATCAGTTGCATCACTTGTCTTGTTACATGGGATAAAGTGTGCTATCTTAGAGAATTTATCAACCAAAATGAAGATATTATCCTTACCTAGCTACTTGAGTTCTTGGAAATTCAAGCACAAAGTCTATGTTAATATGTTCCCACAGTGTTGTAGGAATTGGCAAAGGCTCATATAATCTCCTATTGATCCCATGAATTTTTGCTTTTTGTGATGACCCGATAGGTCATCTAGAGTTTTAAACCTTAATTCTATATTTCAAGGCCTCCTTTTAGCCTCCTTCGATTTGTATGCACAGTCCATGTCTCTTTCCAAAAACTTTTATGTGAAAATTTGATTAAAATATAATTCGTGCCTTGAAAATTCATTTTAGTTGACTTCCATCAATGTTTTGAGAAAGCAAATCTAGATTCGTGTTTTGATGGTCTCGGTAGATTCATATCGTGATTTAGGATTTGGCGTATGCCCGAAATTAAATTCGGAGGTCCCTAGCTCGATTTATCGCATTTTGTAAAAAAATTTAAAGTTTAGAGAATTTATATTGGACTCATGTTTGACCTTGATGATACCGGGTCCGTATTTTATTCCTGTAACTTGGTATAAGTCCATTACTATATTTATAACTTGTCTGCAAAATTTGGAGCAAGACCGAAGTTATTTGACGTGATTCGGACATTCGGTTGAAATTTTTTTAGTTCTTAAGTTTTATTGAAAATTTCATTCATTTTAGTGTCCGATACATAGTTCTACGTGTTATTTTGGTGTTTTGATCGCGCGAGCGAGTTCGTATAATAATTTTGGACTTGTGTGCATATGTGGTTTGGAGCCTCGAGGGCTTGGGTGAGTTTCAGATAGCCTACAGACCATTTGAACTTAGAAATTTTATTGTTTCTTGAGCTTCTACTATATCCGGTGTCATGTGCTTCGTGATCACGAAGGGGAGTCTGGGGCAGGGGATGATTTTAATCATCGCGAGCGCGATAGTTCGGTCATGAACGCGACCAGCTTCTCGTGAACAAGTAGGGATTTGGGCCTGGGAGGGGGAACTGGCCGTTACTCTTCGCGAACACGACACTAGGATTGCGAACGCGGGGCAGGTGGGGCTGAAGCTTTAATCCCAGCCGAAGTCGGAGAACCTAGCACAAGGTTTCAGCATGCCACCGAAAGCTCAAATCAAGAGGCGATGAACACTTCTCTCGAGCTACTAGATGAAAAACATGAGGCCGCATTAATATGAATGGCCGCGCAAAGACAAAGAATCGAAAGGTATTACAACAGAAGGACAAACCTTTGATATTTCAAAATCGGGGACTTAGTACTGAGGAAAGTCACTCTTAACACTCGAGACCCAAACGAAGGGAAGCTGGGTCCTAATTGAGAAGGACTGTACCGTGTCCTCGGAGTCATAGGAAAAGGATCCTACCAACTCAGCAGAATTGAAGGTGAGCAACTACCAAATAATTGGAATATATCAATGCTCAAGCGATATTACTGCTGAGCTCGAAGACCTTGGGTTTGAAAATATGCGTTGCACTCTTTTTCCCTTAGATCGGGTTTTATCCCAAATGGATTTTACCGGCAAGATTTTTAACGAGGCAACACCTATATACTACCCAGGGGTCGCTCAATAAGTATTAAAGGATTCTTTTCAATCAACCTCGAATATTGGGGGGCATCATCCTCGGAGGTTATAACTTTGAGAAAGATATTCGCGCCTAAGAGGCCTCCGTAGGAGAACTTTATAATGGGCCAAACGGTCAAATGAACCGTGTCCATATAGAATAATCGAGCCTCGATGGAAAAGCGTGTACAAATGTATTAACTATTTGAAGAAGCATTCTGGTTATATCAAAAAATACTTTGTATCTCATATGATCTCTATACTTACAATCCTACGGGAAGCGGCTCAAGGGCTAAAGCACCCCGAAATACTCAGAAACTGTCATTTACAGTCAATATAACCGAGTCATCAAAAATTCAGACTCATAAGACCTCATAGAGGTATCATAAGACCCCAAAGAGGCATCCCCTCGAAATGAAGGCCAAGGCCAACTCACTCAAGGACTAACTTTTCGAACAAGTTCGGAAAGTTATCGGGAAACGAGTCCAAGTGACAAACTCGAAGTATACGACCATACTAAAGACTACGGTCCCACAAAGGCTACGACCAAAATAATGCGATTCGGAAACGTCCGATTTTTGCTATAAAACTAAAGGCCGTCAAATATTGAAAATCCAGTTAAATCAGGCTACCCCAGGCAAAAGAAAAATACAAGGGGCCTTGATAAATTCGGCCCCCGAAAAATCTAAGGGCTTCGATAAATCAGCCCTCGAACAATCCAAGGGCTTTGATAACACCAGCCTTCAAAAAACCTTTAAGATGCATTCGATTATGTCCATGCAAACAAAATGACTAATAAGGTTCCGATACTTCGAGCCTTCAAAAAGCCCAACGGGTACACAAATACATTTTAAGGCATAACTAAAATTTCATTAAGTCTTTGAGCGGAAGTGAGGGAAAATTGCATAGCCACTTTTAGAGGCCAAAACGGCCCAATTGTAAGAGCCTAAAGGTCAACCTAAAATATCCTAAGGCCCAACTTTCTAAAAGAGCCTAAGGGCCGATATACAAGAGCCTAAGGGACATCTTAAAAAGAAATATAGGGTCAAAGACTTATGGGAGTCTGAGACCCTGTTCTTATTTAACTCGGACCCAAAGGGCCCGAGCTTGCATTAATTTGACTTTAAGTTTGTCTCGAGGATCATCTAAACCCCTAAGGGGTATAATCTTGGGTAATAAAAGCCTAAGGGCTTTTTACGAGTCTAAACTGATTCCCGAACTTAGCATTTATATCATCGGAATATTTCATAAACGGGAACAAAATAAAAGTCAAAACAAATCAAGGACAGAGCGAAAAGCTACTTCATATTCATTTGGGAAATTTACAAAACATATTACAACGCCCACAAGGGGCCCTTGTACAAAAGGAACCTAATCTATTTTCGGGGCCCCGTCCATGGGAGTGCCGTCTTCATCTCTAGTGGATTTATCTTTTGGAGCCTCTTCCCTTTTGGAAGAATCTTCTTACTTCCCTCATCCTAGGAGCCACTCACTACGTCCTCATCATCGGAGAAGATAAGAAACCTAGCATCAGTTTCCCATGCCTGTGCTTCAGCTACCTCCTCAGCAAGGTCAAACCCTCGAGCACGAAATTCCTCGAGAGTCTCCCTTCGGGCTTGGCACTTAGTCAATTCATTGCTCCTCCATGCTCGGTTGAAGGCCTCCCTCAACTCAGCTTAAATGATCGCGACTTCTCTCTAGTATATAGCAATGGATTTATCGGCCGCTGTCTTCATCTTCTCAGCTTCAGCCTTAGTTTGTGCAGCCTCAGCCTTATCCTATACAGCTTCAGTTCAGGCTTTATCCAGTTCAGCCTCCAACCCTCAATTTTTCTATCCTAAGCTAGGCCCCTATCTTCAATATCTCAAAGCATAGACTCAGCCGAGGCCAGTTGGCCTACAATAGCTTCCTTATTAGCAGCAAGTTGATCCATATTCCTCTTCCACTGATGACAATCAACCCGAACGTGATTCACCTCGCCCCGTAGCTGCCCAATCATGTCAAGCTTTTGCTGCAGCTGAGGTGTAAAAGTATTAGCCCCTGAAGCAGGGCCAAGGAGGTCGTACTCAGTTAAAATCAAAGCTACCTGCTCGTCCAGCTCGGACTCGCTTTTTTGAGCTTTAGCCAATACTGCTCGGAGATCCTTAAGCTCCTCTTCTTTCTGATCATAGAGGAGCCTCAAGGCCTTTTCTTCACCTGAAACCTTCTTCAGCTCGGCCTCACACCGGCTCAGCTCAGCTCTAAACTTTGCAACGACCTACACATGAAATAAAGGCACGTCAGTCGAAGGAGAAAAAAGAAAAAACCACAATATTAAAGGGCAGGTCCTTACTCGGGAAAGGAGGCACCGAGCTTCTTCAAAAATGGAGGGTGCATCATTGAAGTCATCGACACCCTAAAATCCAACATAGAAACTCTGGAAAGGATCGTCCTTGATGACTCTACTTGGGTCGGGCATATGCAAAGTGTTGGCTTCCTCAATTGCCTCCCCAGAATAGGTTGGCAATGAAAGAGAATTATCAGTTATCGCGGCCCCGAGCTCTTCACTTGGGGAATTCTCATTAACCTTGGGGGCCTCAACATTTACCCCCTATGGTATAGTTGTTGATGATGGAGGGAGAATCTCAACCTCTAGAGATATGGGGGCCTTTCCCGTTTATTCCCTTCGGACATTCTCGCCACGGGATGAGGTTTCCATTTTGGAAAGATCGATGGCCTCAACTGGCTTCCTGGTCTGAGTTACTAGTGCCGATCCTTCATTATCATTTTCTTCTTTATCCGGGGAGTCATGGCCCAAGTCTGTGCCCGTTTGAGCAAACCTTTTTTGCAGTCTCCGGGTGGAAGTTTTCTTGTCTTGAGGGTCCTCGGGTTTTGAGACCCCTTTTTCTTTTGTTTTCTTTCCCGGGCTAGGGATTTGAAGTTTTGGTATTTCCTGGGGTGGAGCCGGTCTCATTTTTGATACACCTCCAAGACCTATATAGGAAAGCGCGAGTGAGTAAAAATGCCGCAAAAAATATGGGAAGTGTTGAAACCATCAAAGGACACCTACCGTGGTTCTTGGCCTCCCACCGGACCTTTGCTAAATTGCACCACTTGCGCTTGTCGTAGGAAGAAGTGGCAGCTATTATGACCCAATCCTCGAGATCGGGTATCGCTAGGGGCGCCAAAGCTTTGGCTGCCAAAAAGAGAGATGAGGGTGTTAAGGAACATGAAGGAATATGAACGTATACAAGAAATATGAGCTACACTTAAGGTTAAAGTTCCACTTCTCCGGGAACGACATTTTTTCCTCTGGGATAATGTCAAAAGTTCTTATTCTAATGAACCGGCTCATCCAACCCTTGTCCTTGGGTTCATCGGTGCTGGCAAAGAAGGACTTCGTTGTTCGGTGTTGCAACTTGATGAGCCCTCGAAATAACGTCTAATCTCGATGAAGTAGAGACGAGAGGTCGACTTCGACACTTACTAGTGGTCCAATAATGATATATTATTAATGCGAATAATCATGGATTTATTAAAAATGACAGTAATTTCAAGTAAGTCACGAACAGGTGAAAGTTCCTTTTTATATTAGAGGTCTCCGGGTTCATAACCCATTATTTTCCAATTACCTCAAGTCGGGGAGAGCAAATACCAATCTCAAATAATCTCAAGGCAAGCAATACAAGCATGCACAAATCATGCCGAGGTCGTACGACCCGATCAAATGGAAAATAAACTGTGCACTGCCGAGGGTTGAACGACGCGAACCATAGATGCATCTATTTAATCTGCCTAGGCATTCGACCCGTTTCAAAAATAAACACACACAGACAGTCAATCAAGAAGTCCACACGGAGCAATTATCCAAAGAAAACCAATCCTCTTTTAACCATTTAAGAAAAATGAAGTTTAATCTGTTTAGAAATTCATTTACTAATTCGATGTGATTTAAGCAATTCAAGCTGTCAATAAGTTCGCAAATAATTCAAGTATAACATGCTTCTGGGTCCTAAACTACCCGGACAATAGCATAATAATAGCTACGCACAGACTCTCGTCACCTCGTGCGTACGTAGCCTCCACAAATAGGAGCACACAACCAATTGTTTTACATACGGGGACAATTCTCTCTTACAAGGTTAGAAAGGAGACTCACCTTGCTTCGAAGATCTATAACCGGCATTCCACGCCCTTCCGAAGACTCGAATCGATGCACAAAGCTCCAAAACTAGCCAATAATTATGCAAATCCAATAACATATGTTCAATTACTCATTACAATCCAATTTATAGAAATTCCTAACCCCGATCGAAAAGTTAACAAAAATTCCCTCGGGCCCACGTGCCCGGATTCTGAAAATGTTCGAAGATAAGGTTTACCCATGAACTCACGAACTCAGATATATGATTTTCTCTTAATTCCATACCCAAAATCGTGGTCAAAATCCAAGAATAATAATTTTCTAGATTTTCCCTCAAATCCCAAGTTTTCTACAAATTTCCATGTCTAAATCCATATATAAACCTTGTATTTAACTCAAAACTAGCATAAATTACTTACCTCATGATAAATGGTGGAACACCCTCTTCAAAAGCTCCAAAAATCACCCAAGCCAAGAGAAAAAGGGGTTAAATGAACTCAAACCCCGATTTTAAACATTCTGCCCAACCCAGGTCCGCCCTTCTTCGTGTTCGCGGCCCGTCGCTCGCGTTCGCGAAGGCCAGTTACCCAGTCCATTCGTGTTCGCATACCAGGCCTCGCATTCGCGTAGGCCAATGACCCCAGGCCCAGCTTTCTATCTATGCGTTCGCGATCTCTCCCCCCGCGTTCGCGTAGTAGCTCCACCTACCCCTTCGCGTTCACGACTTCCTCTTCGTGTTCGTGAAGGCCAAATCCAGTAGCCTCCCAATTTCCTCTTCAGGTTCGCGAGACTCCCTTCATGTTCGCGAAGAAGGAAACCAGATACCAGCAACCTGCAGCAGCTTTTTACCCAAATTCGATCCGTTAACCACCCGGAATCCACCCAAGGCCCCCAGGACCCCAACCAATCATACCAACCAGTCTCAAAACATATTACGGAGTTGCTCGAGGCCTCAAATCACATCAAACAATACTAAAATCATGAATCAACCTCCAATCCAAGCTTGATGAACTTTAGAATTTCAAACTTCTACTTTTCGATGTTTAAACCTATCAAATCACGTCCGATTGACTTCAAATTTTGCAAACAAGTAATATTAGACATTACAACCTACTCCAACTTTCAAAATCCGATTTCGACCCCGATATCAAAAAGTACACTTCCGGTCAAACTTCTCAAAAACCTTCAATTTTCTATCTTTAGCCAAATGACTCCAAAATGACCCACGGACCTCCGTATTCACTTCCGATCGTGCTCCCAACTCCATAATGAACAAACTCAGAATCCCAAATAGACATCGATAACACTGAAATGTTCTTCAACCCAAACTTATGAAATTTCATCCAAAATGCTAACTTCCACAATGGCGCCAAAATGTTCCCGGGTTATCTAAAACCCGAACTGGGCATACGCCCAAGTATGAAATCGCCATACGAACCTGCAAGAATCTTTGAATCCTGATTTCGAGGTCGTTTGCTCAAAAATCCAATCTTAGCTAATTCTGTCAACTTAAAGCTTCTAAAATGAGGATTCTCTTTTCAAACCAACTCCGAACTTTCCAAAATTCAATTCCGACCACACGTTCAAGTCATAATACCTGAAATGAAACTACTCATAGTTTCAAACTGTTGAACGGCGTGCCAGAACTTAAAATGGCCGGTCAGGTCGTTACATACTCTCCCGAGTTACGCTAGCTAGCTTTAATTACAGCTCACTTATATCGCACCTAAGGTTTCGTTATCTCTAATTCCACCTTTAAACCCTTGGTTATTGATTCCTTACATACGTTGGGAGTGATATTGTTAAACAACTACCTGAATATGCACTCTCTCCCGAGTAATACATACTAAATAGGCACAACTAATTGAGGGCCCTTCAATCAACCACAAGCATAATATAGTTGAACAAATAGAGAAAATACTACGACTCAATTATATAAAAACATAACAAGAATTTATCTTACAAAAGGTTCCATCAAAACCATAGATAACAAATTAGCTATTCATAATAGTATGTAAAACTACAATACTAAAAGTCATAACCAATAATGAAAAATAGGAAGAAGAAGGAAAAACTGGTAGAAGAATTCCCCTCCTTGCTCCTATTGTGTCTCTTCCGCCTCAGGTCGAATCTGTGTCAAAAATTGGTCTCCTCCCCTCAAAATATCATTTTTCCATGTATATATACCAAGTACGGTCAGTCACAAATAATTATACCTTCTCCTATGCTAAAAAGGACAAGTTTCCAGGCCTGGACGTCCGCAGCCGCGGTCGGGGCACAGTACTTTCCCCGTGTACTGCCTTAGTCCGCGTTAGGTCCGCGATTGTGATTTTGACCGCGTTTCTCACCCTGTTGCGTTTAGAATTTGGGAAAACATAAACCATGGAATTTGTAGCCCTTTGATCCAGATTTCCAACCATATACCGTAGAGTCCAAATAGAGTTCTGAGCGAAATGTTATGTGTATTTTACCAAATAGTACTCAATATGCCTACTCGATTCTTTGTTTTATTGCTCTATCATCCGTTGATCCCCGAATACGATCCTGGCTTAATTCCTTGGGATTTTACTCAGACTTCAAAGCTCCAAATCACTTAAATTCATTCCATAATATCTACATAGCTCGGAATTACCCTTACAAGGCATAAAACACACAATTAGTGCAAGACACCAGCGATTAAAGCTCAAACTCAATTAAAGTGCAGTAAATTTGAGTGTAATAAGCGACTAAAATACATAATTATAGCCTATCATCAACACCACACACTTAAACCATTGCTTGTCCTCGTGCAATCGAACTACACTTTTTTATAGACATGACCTTTTTAAACAATTCTGCTAACTCATCACACCAAGAGCATTTAAAATCGACTAAGCACAAAAGCATAAAATCTTCACCTCAAGATTTGACTCACAAGTACCACGCATTATTCACAACTCACCCACTTACTCTAAAATAGAGGTCACTGACATTACCTTTCCTTCGTGAATCAAGTGCCCTCATACAACAAAAGAGAGTAGTTCCACAGAATAAAATTTAAGAACACTTAGGAACTCAAGATAGAAAGAATTCACTCACTCTCAGAAATATCATTCATATGCCACAAAAGATGCACCATAATCTTGTCCCCTAGTGTACTACTCCACTAATCTAGCTCATTCAATCTAGGATCAATTAGGATTTTATTTAGTTGTAATGTAGGCTACGTGACGAGTAGGATACATTTAGATATAAGAGTGACTACACCTCCCTAAGCACTTTAATACATATACTTTAACATTCAAACCCTATACTTATGTCAAACCAAACTCCACCTTCACATGAATGTATATTACCCCATACTTCTTTAAGCACAATTACATGAAGAGTTATCACTTATTAAGGAATACTTTTTTTTTCCACAGCAATATAACCATTTTTTTTCAATTCAAGTGGCTCTTACTTGTTCAAAACAGTTCACCTTTCTCCTGATTTCATTAGTTCCACTCAAAAGTCAAAACAACCACCCCACACTTTAACTTTTACACAGTTCATAACAATTCAAGTGCTCATGAGAGGTTAAAAGGTTCAAATAGATGATTAATTCAAACAAATGGGTAAGGCTTATAATGTGGTTGCCAAAGAAACAAGATTACATGATCAAAGGGGTTAAATACGATACATAAGAATTAGGTGGGTAAAATATACATATTTGGCTCAGCAACGAAACACCTATATCACTTCCAAGACTGAACAAAACTACTATTTCACTTTGCAAACACACAGGGCAAGTTCTAGGCATCAAATGTAATGCACAATATATAACAAATCCTCACACACATGGTACATAACTCACTCAAGATTGGTTTCATTCAGACACTCTAGTCAAAGCAGTTAAGCAAAGTTAAGATCATAAAATTTAAGGTACTTATACAAGAGTCAACAACTGAGCCTAAGCGTCACAACCAAAGTACTCACTATTCTCAAGGCATAAAAAAATCAAAAGATATTGCTTCAATTCAAAACACAACACAATGACTCCTATTCCCAAAAAATGAACTACACCCGGTTTAAATAAAACCCTTGGAAAGAATCGTGGTTTAAAGAAAAACCAAGGGGTAATTTCTACACTACCTAACAAAAGAAAATCTTTTTGTTTTTTTTCTTTAGACTTAAATCCCTCAATAAAATTGTCTAGGATATCCATCGTCAGGAAAAGTCCAATGTTTTTTTACTTTTTTCTTAAAAAAAAATATTTCAATTAAAGTAACACAACTAAATAGCATAGAAAGTCACACAGACAATCTCCTCACTCCACACTTAAAATTGTGCATTGTCCCCAATGCACCCCATACTAATAACAGGGTAAACGAAACTCCTTGGTAGGATAAATGCCGAAGCACTAGAAGCTCATGGGGTACTTAGACTTCTCCCGGGCTTAGTCCTTCCTGCGGGTACCTCACACTTTGTTCCAACCATCTAGTTTGTGTTGCATCCTTCCAATAGCTTTGATTTCTATGCTCCTAGAAAATTAAAAATCGGCACTACAAAAATAATACAGTAAAAAATATTTTTATCAAAAAATAAAACAAAGCAGTAAAGCTGGGTTGCCTCCCAACAAGCGCTTGATTTAACGTTGCGTCACGACGCGAATCACTTTTCGCCTCCACTTCGAACTTATAAATTGGACCCCAAGTTTTGATTCTGCTCTATGAACATGCTCTTGGGGTGGTGGAACGAATCTGACTGGCCCAATAAGACAATGTAGTATTTTGCACTTATTGTCCTTTGGATGAGATGTGTATTCCCGACTTTCTGGCAAGAAGCATTCCAGAATGTAGGCACATTTTCCCTCGTTCCTTGACTCCTCAAGTGGCTCGGACAACTCTATTTCCATATCATCATCTAAACATAATGTGGAAAAATGCTTGGAGTGTGGACCAATGCACTCAACTACAAGAACATTGAGACATTCTACATTCTCAACACTAATGACAATAGAGTAACCTAAATATGTATCCTCAATATTCTTAGTTGACTCTAGTATCTCTTCTACAACATCGACATCCTCAAAATCTAGTGCGATTGATCGTTGGTGTTCTATTCTGGCCTTCTCGTCTAGCTCATCCTCGTATTTTTTTAAATCCTCCAATATAATGGAAATTTCTGCAACCAATTCATGCTCATATTGGCTACTATCCACAAATATCAACTTGTTGCGCTTTACAAGGTTTAATTAATTTATTGCTTGGGTCACCAAGTTGTGAATAGTTTCCTCTTGCCTTTGTATCCGCCGTGTTCTCTTATCATATAGTTCCATGCAATACTTTAACATATCCTTTATCTCTTTTCGGTCATCATCCCTGGGTTCTTTGTTCCTATTTACTTCATAAGAAAAAGAAGAACCATCAAAGTAAGCGATTTGGGGAAGATAAGAAGTATAAGCACAACCATGAAAGTGACCATCTTGACTTTCACACATATCAGATACATTCTATATATAAGATTGAGTTGGTTCACAAAACTCGCTCTTGAGAATATTTTGATAATTTTGCCCCGGGTGGTTTCCTTCACAATATGCATAAGAAGGATTAAAAGTAGAATTACCAAAATCAAAATTCTCATAATTCCATACTGCCATGTTTCTCAAATAAAACTAAAATAAAAAATTAAAAAAATTAAAAAAATCAAATACTGATATAAAAGTTCAAACTTGAAACCTAGCAATATGTACACCTACAACTACACTGTTAGTTCTGCAGCAACGGCGCCATTTGATCACGCCTAACTATGCCTTATAAAAAGGATAAAGCGGTCGCTGCAAATATAATCTGGTTTACAAGTCCAAAGTCGAATCCCACAGAGAACTAATGCTTAGTTACAGTTGTTCACTATCACCAAGAATACAAACTTGAATAATTCCTAACTTATAGATATTAAGATTCTTGTGTTTAACTAACTAACTAACAAATTAACATAATAAATTAACACTAATTATACTACATGTTGGAAAAAAGATTAAGGAGGTCTAGAGTTATGATTTCCCCAATTGTCGGAATCCTTCCCGATATGTCTTATATTATTTCACCTAAGTATTCTCTACCGATCATGAGCGCTCTACGTGTATGACAATTTACTAGACATACTCTCCCGAGTTACGCTAGCTGGCTTTAATTGCAACTCACTTAGATCGCACCCAAGGTTTCTTTATCACTAATCCCACCTTTAAACCCTTGGTTATTGATTCACATACGTCGGGAGTGATGTTATTCATGTGACTACATGATCATTCGTTTTGAGCTCTAGCACGCTGTTTAGTAGTTTGAGGCCATGAGCAGCTTCAATTAAGGTATTATGACTTGTACGCATGGTCGGAATTGAACTTCGGGGAGTTCGGAGTTGATTTGGAAAGGGAATTCTCATTTTGGAAGCTTTGAGTTGAAAGAATTGGCTAAGATTGGATTTTTGAGTAAACAACCTCGGAATCAGGATTTGAGGTTCCATCAGGTTCGTATGATGATTTTGGACTTGGGCGTATGTTCGGATCGGGTTTTGGAAAAACCTGGGAACGTTTGGGCGCCTATTGTGGAAGTTAGCATTTTTGAGGAATTTCATAAGTTTGGGTTGAAGTTCATTTTAGTGTTATCAATGTCCGTTTGGGGTTCCAAGTCTGGGAATAGCTTCGTATGGTAATTTTGTTGTTGGGGGCACGATCGAAAGTAAATTCGAAGGTTCGTGAGTCATTTTGGAGTCATTTGGCTAAAGATAGAAACTTGAAGGTTTTTGAGAAGTTTGACCGGAAGTGGACTTTTTGATATCAAGGTAGGATTCTGATTTCGGAAGTTTGAGTAGGTCCGTAATTTCAAATATGACTTGTGTGCAAAATTTGAGGTCAATCGAACATGATTTGATAGATTTCGGCATCGAATGTAGAAGTTTGAGATTCTTAAGTTCATTAAGCTTGGATTGGAGGTCGATTCATGATTTGAGCGTTGTTTAATATGATTTGAGGCCTAGAGCAAGTCCGTAATATGTTTTGGGACTGGTTGGTGTGATTGGACAGGGTCCCGGGGGCCTCGGGTGAATTCCGGGTGGTTAACGGATCGAATTGGGGTTGCAAAGAATAGCTGAAGCAGCTGATATCTGGTATAACCGCACCTGCGAGGTTTTCGACGTAGGTGCAGAGCCACAGAAGTGGCCAAAGGTGCACATATGCGATGGTGAGGGGTGAAGGCTGGGACCGCAGATGCAGTCAGGTCACTGCAGAAGCGGAACCGTACCTGCGGAAGAAGGAGCGCAAAAGCAGAAATGGGCTGGGAGCCCCAGACCGCAAAAGCGGCATTTGATCTGTACCTGCGGGACCGCAGAAGCGGTCAAGAGACCGCAGTTGCGAAAGGGCTAGAGGCAGTGAGCTCTCTTTAAAAATCGAGTTTGGGCTCATTTCCACCCATTTTCACTTCGAGTTGGACAATTTTGGATCTTTTGGAAGAGAGATTTTCTTCATCTATGTCATGGTAAGTTGTTCCCACTCATTAGACGTTAAATACATGGTTTTGTTTTGGATTTGAGCATAAAAATTGGTAGAAACTTGGGGTTTGAGGGATAACCTAGAAAACGGATATTTTGATTTTGACTATGATATTGGGTATGAAATTGAGAGTAAACTATATATTTGAATTCGTGAGGCTATGGGTAAACTTAATCTTCGAATTTTTTTCGAATTCGGGCACGTGGGATCGAGGGCGTTTTTGTCAACTGTTTACCGTGAAAATGGTAACAACAATTAAATTTGTAAATGGGAATCTAAAAATACGTGATCTATTCCTGAGCTAGTTTGTTAGGGCCTTTAGTGCTAAAGCATGAGGTAAAATGACAAAAAATGAGTTAAGCAAGGCATTAATCGAACCAGTAGGAGGCTATTGCCCGGGCATAGGATCAGCCAGTAGACATCTCGGGGCTGAGGTTCGAGCCTATCTCGAGATATCCAGGGCAGACGAAAAGGGGATAACATGCAAAAATATAGCTAAGAAAGGCTCTATATTATCAATATTGAGCAAAGTAACGAAGAACAAATGAGAAAACAATAAAATGCTAAGGCGACCACGAGGGGTATTGAATGAGAAACAAGGAGAATAGTTAACAATCGAAATGACTTTGAACCAGAGAGAAATAAGTGAATTAGAGAAAAGGGAGAGAGAGAATATTATTGCTCTTTTGTAAGACAATTGGAGGCCCCTCTACAAGGTGTTGGTGACCCTTCTTTTATAGAAAGGGGACGTCCAAACTTAGTACAGAATACATAGTACAAAAATGAAAGAATAAGATGTGACAGCTCGTTATTTGCATGTCGTATGAGGGCTGGCATCGAGCCGCTTGGATAGGTTTCATCGACCTCAGGTATATCCCTCGGGGAATCCCTTCGTTCATGGGGGCCTAAGCCAATATCTGATCTTGGCAAGGCCTTGATGGATCTCGAGAGAAACGACCGATCCGAGATCCCGTGTGTTCGAGGTTACTCTTGAAGCATTATGTCAGGGGAAAATTCGATCCCCTGATTTCACCGCGCATAGATAGTCTCCGCGTTTCTTAGAGGGAAGCGATAGGAAATGTTTTTGACACCCTATTTCATGGGCTCTTGAAATGACATTATGCTGATGGCGCAGTCCCCTTCACAAAAGTCGAGGCATTTCACCTTCCTGCTTCTTCAAGACCATTAGAAGTATCATGACTCCTCATCCCTCGAGGTCGCATTGTTGCTATCGTTTCGTTGACATTGTTTCAGCTTCCATGAATACATTAATTGTACCTGTTATTATGTTTTTCGAGGGTGGTAATGGTGGCGTCGGTTACTTTGCCCTTCCCCTATATATGGGGCTTCTTTGTAATCAGTTCTTCATTCAAACTTCCTTCGATATCTGTTCTTTTTGCCTTTTCTGCCATTTCCTAGCCTTTGTTGCCCTGCTATGTTTGAGGCCCATGGCCTTAGGACCTTATGTCAGACATGCTATGGATCAGCTCTGTATCTTTCTTTGGCGGGATGAGCTTGTGCCGCTGTGATGCTGTCGTTATTGTTGTTGTAGTTGTTGCTATCTCTGTTGGCTCGGAGCGGCGACGTAGGGGGTCAATTTCTTGTGATCCGGGGAAATATTTGGATTATCCACCGCTTCTCAAGAGGGGGCTCGAATTATACACTGCTGCTCACCCTCCTTCCTCGGCCCCGCATGTAACACCCCCTTTGGATTCCTGGGGGTGTGACGATAGTCCCTGCTTTACTGTTGCCTCCCGAGCTGAGGCAACATCTCAAGAAGTGGCTTTGAGATAAGCGTGCTGGCGGAGTCCGTACTAGCCAAAATTTTCGCCCAACCACTTCTCGCCTTATTCCGGTATCCCCCTCATCATTTTCTCTTCTCCCCCGCCTTCCTCTTCTACCAGCTTCCTTTTGAAGATGCCATTACAGGAGGATTGGGATGAGATCCCTGTGGGGAGCGGGCTTAGAAGATATTGTCTTTGAGGTTATATGCCTGGAAGGATGATAGCGGAATACGTATATAGGCTACTTCCTTAGGCTTCCATATTATCTGTATCTCTTTGCCCCCTCCCCTTTTTCTTTTTGTAAAGATCTCCTGCGGGCTTTTGTAATTGTGTAAGATGTGATCGTATGTAAGGATTTCTATGAATATGAAACATACTTTTTCCTGGCTTCTGTTTTCAATCCTTGACTTTATTTTGTATGTTTTTGTGACGACCCAAAGGGTTATCACCTATTTCCTGATCCACTCCGTGCTTCTGAGGTATTGAAAACCTCATTCTTACTTGCCTCGATTTACGTGTGCAGTTCGGGCATGTAGCCAGAAGGCTTAAGTATGAATTCTGTGTGAAAAATGATGAATTTTGATATTAATATGATTAAAGTTGACTTTGGTCAACATTTTGGGTAAACGGACCCGGACCCAAGATTGGAAGGTCCCGGAAGGTCCGTAGAAAAATATGGGACTCGGGCATGTGCCCGGAGTCGAATTCCGAGGTCTAGAGCCCGAGAAATGAATTTTTCTATGAAATTGTTTTTCTAAAAGTATTAAGGAAAAAGGAAATGAAAATTGATTAAAAGAATATGGTATCGGGCTCGTATTTTGGTTCCGACGCCCGGTACAAGTCTCATATATTGTTTAAGCGCTTTTTATAAAATTTGGTTGAAATCGGACGTCGTTTGTCGTGTTTCAGACTATAAGTTCCAAATTTGAAAGTTTATGAAGTTTAGAAGAAAATCATGTGTTTTGAGGCTTGATTCTATGTATATGATGTTACTTTGGCGATTTGATCACATGAGTAAGTCCGTACGATGTTTTTGAGGTTGGGTGTATGTTTGGTTTGGAGCCCCGAGGGCTCGCGTGAGTTTCAGATAGGCCGTGAGTGCATTTGAACCCTTGAAAATCCAGCTGGTGTTTCAGACATGCAGGCTTCGCATTTGGAAAGCCTAGTTCGCAAAAGCGACATTCGCAAATGCGAATGGCCCATTGCAAATGCGAAGAAGGCCCAGGTCTTATGATCTCGAAATGCGAACTTTTCTTCGCAAATGCGAAGAAGGGGAAATCTGGTCTATGATTGCAAATGCAAACCTTCCCCAAAAGGCCCAAGTTCGCAAATGCGAACAAAAATCTCGCTATTCCCAGCCCTGTTGGGTTCGCAATTGCGAACCCAGTTCGCAATTCCCACACCCGAGGTCCAACAAATTTTATGCTTAGTCGAATTTTCATCACTTTTCACCATTCTTTCAAAACCCAAACACCATAGGCAATTTTTCAAGAGCAAACTTCATCCCAAATCAATTGTAAGTTGATTTTTACAATTCTTTCAATCTTTAACATCATTAAATATGTTTTCCACTTAAAATTAAGGATTTTCATGGGTGAAATTGGGGTTTTTTGGGTAGAACCTAGGCTTTCTATAAATTGGGGAGTTGGACCTCGATTTGAGGTCCGATTTCAAAACAAATTATATATTTGAGTTCGTGGGGGAATGGGTAACCGGGTTTTGGTTCGAACCTCGAGTTTTGACTACATGGGCCCGAGGGCGATTTTGGAATTTTTGATAAAAACTTGGGAAATTCATTTTTTTGCATCCAAATTGATTCATATAGTGTTTATTAAAGTAATTGAGTAATTTGTGATTATATTCGAGTGACTTGGCGGTGGAACCGCGAGGTAAAGCGATAGTTGAGGATTAAGTGAATTTCAAGGCTTTGAGGTAAGTGTTTGGTTTAACCCTAGCTTGAGGGAATAGGAGTTGAGTATTATTGCTAATTGCTATATGATCGAGTACGATGTATAGGCATGGTGACGAGTATCTATACATTGGTGTCTAGCATGACTGTGAGTCCTTATAAAGTGATTATCATGAATTGATTGTGAATTCCGTGCTTATTGGAGGATTCTATATGTTGTGAATAATATGTGAACAGTGATATGATTATTTGATACCTAGAAGCATTGGCTCGAATTGTGATACGGATATTGAAAGTATATGAAACGACTGATTCTTTGGAGCATTGGCTCAAAATGGTAGAGTGGACTATAATATAAGAAAAGTAAGAAAGAGAAAGCGTTGTTGATTATTCCATTGCCGGGATGTTTGGTTGAACTTGTTGGATTCTCTCCCTTGCCGGGATTTCGTCAAATATTTGCTTATTTTTATGCCCCTTAATTGTGACTTTTGTTTGGGATTTCGACTGTTGAATGATATGGATCGAGTTGCGTGCCGCAACAATCATATTGAGGATCGGGTCGCATGTCGTAACAATAACATATGAGGATCGGTTGCACGCCGCAACAGTGGTATTTGTGGATCGGGTTGCATGCCGCAACAATGGTAATTATGGACCGGGTTGCACGCCGCAACAATTATTGATACCATGTGTTTATATTGAGTATGGATTCCTTGTTCATTGGGAATCTAAGCTGCTTTAGTTTGTTACTCAGGATTACGGTTACTATTGTTATCTCCCCATAGCATGTTTCCCCCGTCCCATATTGTTAGGTGTTTGGTATTTTGTTTCCATTGTATATTTATAACTGCACAGGTTTATGTGGTGTCCGGTCTAGCCTCGTCACTACTTCGCCGGGGTTAGGCTAGACACTTACCAGCACATGGGGTCGGTTGTGCTGATGCTACACTTCTATGCATTTTTTTCACAGGTCCAGGTTTTGAGGAGCATCAGCAGCATTAGTGCGGGAGTAGGCTTCCATTTTACGAGACCGAGGTAGACTTGCAGGCGTCCGCAGGCCCGACATCTCTTCCTTATGTTCTCTTTTAGACTGTTGCCTCCTTGTTTCGAGATAGACGACTTTTATGATTCTTTCAGACCTTTGTATTTAGTATATTCTTAGTTGTTCGTGAGTAATGTGACCCCAAATCTTGGGTAGAGGCTATTATTGACTATTCCGCATTTGATTTAGACATATAAATTAGACTTCCGCTATTATTATCATTACTATTATTATTATTATTATTGAATTCTTTATTTCTTGCTGATGCTATAAATTATTGACAGATTTGTTTAGTAATGGGAAGGTAAATAAGTTGGCTTGTCTAGCTACCACGAGTAGGCGCCATCACGATCCCGATGGTGAAAAATTTGGGTCGTGACAGTTTTTATGCCTCTTGATGCCTTTGAACGTCTTCCTTTGTTGTTAATTGCTGGCGTCTGATTTAGATGAAAGTGTTTCTCCCGATCCCCCATTGATCGGCATGGCTCTTTTTCGAGCCCAATAATCATGCTTCCGACCGAGCTTAAGCTGACCCGATAGATTCAGGCTGTCGATTTCCTCAAATTACATGGAGATAATTGATTGAATCTCGGGTCCCTCGGGAAAGGTATCGAGAGAAGATTATATCCTTAAGTACACGAGGGTCCCTTCCGGACCATAGATAGCTTTCTGGAGCGTATGCGGTTGACTTTATTTGAGGAGTTTCCCATGCTCGGGTGCCACTTCGATTCCGCCGGACCCTTACCTTGAAGGTACGGGTAGTGCCTCTAGGCTTTGTGGTGGTCTTTACGAGGAGGCTTGCCTATTTTAGGAATGCCATCGGCTTTTTGGATGCGGTCCCCTGACAGAGGTCTTCCTGTGTTTGGACTATCCGGATTGGTGTCTCGGGCATTTTCTATGCGAGTGTATGGTAAGAACAACTACCTTTTCTTGCTGGCTTCCTTCGGCCGGGGCCTTTGTGCGTTGGTCTCGTGTTGACGAAGGCATTGCTGGCCTTTTGGGGCTTTGCCGTGATGGGGCCTCGGGGCTGACTATAACACCGGGCCCCCAGTGGGAGGCTCACCCGACGTGCTATTCGCTCAGTGGTAGAGTGCTCCCCTGATAATTGCATCGTTGTGCCTGGGCTGTGAGGGCTCTCAGCCACATGGGTAGTTCAATGTTCTCATCGGCGCCTGGCCCTGAGATATGGATCATCCAAGGCACATTAGCATGGCGTACTCTTCCTGTTCGAACCGGGGTTTGAAACCAAACTCCTCCTCAGGAGGATAGATGGGGTGATTCGGGTGAGATCCAATATAGATCCAACTTTCGATTCAGTCGTAGGATCCGGGCGGTCCGGGGGGGACCACCAAGGTGCCGGGGATGGTGCTGAGGAATGATGCCCCTGGGTTGTTTTTTTGAACTTGTCGTTGCTTTAAATACAATGCGAGGCTGCCTTCGCCTATTTTTAGGGGTCGTCAAAGTCTGCCTCCAATAGTCGTTTGTTTGGGGAAGGCGTATGCCGGACTTCGGGCGAATCATCCCTTCCGGTGTTGGCCGCTGGTGTTTCTCTTTTGAAACCCTCTATTACTTGTTTGCAGAGATAAGGAGATGTCCTTCAGGGAGTGCGCCTCGTGTTCTCTTTCCTCCACTTGAAACTTTCTTTCGTAGGCTCGTGATGGCCTTATATCCGGGATGGTATGTTAAGGGCCCAAGCCTCGGAAAGTTTCGGGCTCGAACTGCAAAATTCTGTCTGGTGGAGTATGTGAATTGTAGTACATGCTTGTCCCCTTCCACTCTTAGGGCTAGCTTTCTCTTTCTTTTTTCTATATTAGTCGTAGTAAAAAGCGGAGGTTTCAGAGTACCTTAAGGGCGATGTCGTCCGTGTCGGAGTTACTTGCGGGGAGCTAGGGGCCCAAGTGCTAGCTTAGGCTTTGGAGGGGATAAATTGTTTGGCCAAGGTTTCTGCCTTCCGGGTCGAATCCTTGTTACTTGATAGTGTTAAATTTCAGCCAGGTGTTGTTTGGAAAATTTCGGGTTCGATCCTCTGTAGCTTGGAGCTGAGATAGTTGGCGCTTGGGCCGAAGTGGCGCTAGGCCGAACCAAGTCAGGTTGGGCAATGACGAGTCATTTGTGGGGTGCTGCTGATGCTCGAGCTGAGTTGGAGCGACCCCTCGATCGAAAGAAGGGGGTCGAAAAGTTGGTTACTCGTGGCCTTCGAAGAGAAGCATTCGAGCAGGCTGGTGCAAGGGGCTCCTTTTTCTCGGAAGAATTGGCTCGGGCCCGGAGAATAATCGTGTCACTTGGTTTCCTTTTGCTGAGGTCACGTAGGGTGAATTTTGACAAGCTGTACTCCTTTCAGCATGGAGCGTAGACTTTAACATCTTTTTTCGATTTGTTTTTGACATGGGCGTAGGGTGCTTACAAATGGAGAGGGCGAATTTTTGTGCATGTAATATATAAGAAGGAATTTGGAGTTTTATTTATTCGGTACCTTTGTTGTTTTCGGCCGGGCGGGCTGGTTTTGACGTACAGCCGGATCTTTGTAGGTACAGATTTGATCAGATGTGTCGAGGGCTCTCAATCGTGATCTTTTGCGCTTGGCCTGGCTATTTAAAGCTAAGTCCCTTGAGTCGGGCTTCAGTTCGAGCCTTCTTGATCCTTCCGCGCTCGTGTGGGCAGGCAATAGTCGCCTTCATTTTTTACCTTTGGGCGTTTGTCGCACCGATCATTCTTGGGCCCAGTCTCTAAGTTGCATTGTGGCTCGAGCTTCATTGGCCTTCAAGTTCTTTCCCATTTGTACGAGCGGAGGACTGTGATTCTTTGTGCTTCGAGCTAAAATGATTTTGCGGGTATGTTGCTTGGAGATTCGATTGGCTGACGATGGTATCATTTGTGCCTTTAGACGTTATCGCGGTTTAACTTATCTTCGATCTACTCTCCGAATCGCCTTGCGACTCGGGCTGCATTTGACCCTTAATCTTTCACGATTTTCCAGCTAGCAATAATGGCATTTATGCCGTGCCTTTTAGGCATTTTGCAATTTTTCGGGTCCAGTCTCCGAGTCGTGTTTGCGACTCGGGTTGCAATTGGCCCCTACATTTTCTTGACGTTTCGTCTGGTAATAGTGGTATCGATGTCGCACCCTTAGGCATATTGTAATTTTCGGGTCTAGTCTCCGAGTTGTGTTGCGACTCGAGTTGTAATCGACCCTTAAATCTTATGGAGCTTCTGGTCGGGGAAAATGGCATTTATGCCGTGCCATTAGGCTTATTATGATTTTTGGGTCCAGTCTCCGAGTTGCGTTGCGACTCGAGCTATAATCGACCCTTAAATCTCATTGAGCTCCCAACCAGCGATAATGGCTTTTATGCCGTTTGGTCGTTGAGACCTTTTAGTGTGTGGCCCGTAAGCTTGCATAGTTGTAACTATTTTGGATCCGGTCTCCGAATCGGGTTACGATTCGAGCTCGCTTTAATCCTCAAGTTGTCAATTTTTCAAGCTCGCGACAATGGCTCTGATGTTTTATGGTCATAGACACCTTTTAGTATGAGGACCATAGGCTTGCTTAGCTGGCGATTATGGCTCTTACGCTATTTTTGCCTGGGGGGTTTTTGTAGGCTTTGTTTCGGCTCGTTAAGGTCTTTTTGAATATTTTTGCCTGACCCATCGTCGGTTCTGAAAGAACCTCCACTTCAAGTCATAGTTTGCGATTTTTTGAGCACCTTGTAAGGTTCATAGCTCATAGGTCGAGTAGATCGACGCTCTTGCGATTTCGGAGCCAACGTGGTTGAGACTCATTTTTTGCCTCTTGAGGGAAGACTTTTTTTAACTGGTTCTTTCCAAAGTATATTCGGAGGATTTTTTAACGACAGTCGGGCGTCCCCGAATCGCGTTATTTGGGTTGTATCAACTGTTTTGACCATAGTCATATGCGTTTGGTCGTGGCCATTTTTTGATCCCGAGCGGTAGTACGCCCTTTAGGGATTCTTGCAAATGTGACGTATAGCCTAAACTGCAGGATTTTTCATGCCTGTTGATATCTTGCAATTTGCCATGCCTATTGAGGTCTTACAGTTTGTGAAGAATATATCTTGTTATACCGAGGCTGCCCGCTAGGGTCTTACAATTTCGGATTTTCCAGTATATGGTGATTGGCGATGATTTTTCTGAGTCACCGAGTTCCGCTTAAGCTTGAAGACAGCCTTTTGCGAACCCGGAGTTGCATTGCGAGGGCTTCGTGAGCCCGGAACTCCGACCCCGTGGTAGGGTGGATACTGAATTGTTTTAAGTCTCCGAGTATCTCGGGACTGTGAGCACGTGATTTTTCCCTCGCGTGAATTAATCCTACAGAATTCTTAGATTTAGGATTTTTCTTTTAATCTTTGAATTTTTTTTTGAATTCGGGCACGTGGGCCCGAGGGCATTTTTGTCAACTGTTTACCGTAAAAATGGTAACAATAATTAAATTTGTAAAAAATACGTGATCTATTCTTGAGCTAGTTTGTTAGGACCGTTAGTACTAAAACATGAAGTATAATGACAAAAAGCGAGTTAAGCAAGGCAGTAATCGAACCAGTAGGGGGTTGTTGCCCGGGCGTAAGATCATCCAACGGATGCCTCGGGGCTGAGGTTCGACCCCATCTCGAGCTATAGAGGGCAGTCGGGATGGGGATAACAGGAAAAAATATAGCTAAGCAAGGCTCTATATTACCGATATTGAGCAAAGTAACGAAGAACAAACGAGAAAACGATAAAGCATTAAGGCGACCTCGGGCCTATGAAGATAAACAATTTAGAAGAAAGTGAGAGAGAGAGATATTATTATACTTGCGGAGAAGTGGAGCAACATTAGTTCCTTACAAGGTAGGGTGAGTCCCTCTTATATAGGCGAGGGGACTCGGTATAGTCCATGGCGCATTAAATGTAAAGATTCGGGGATGAGATGTCTGGACAAGACACTAGAACCTATTGATTATGGCTATCTCCTCGGGAGTTTCTTGTCTTCGTGACTTCTGCTAAGTCGCGGACAGATCCTCTGACCCTCGAGCCACTGTAGAGCCGCAGATGATACTCAATACAAGGAGCTCAATCACGATCCTATGGCCTCGATATTCTATTAGGGCACTCCGAACATACCTTAATGGCGGGAAATGGATTCTCCTGATTTTACCGCACACAGGTATGGGAAAAATCATCACCTGCTGCAAGGACTTCTTTGCTGCTTCAATGGCGTCAGAGACATCGAGGTCAGCTCCGTCAGTTATGCCATCAAGAATGTTGGCAATAAAGCCTTGCCCTCCGAAAGAAGTACCAACCGTGGCACCAATCATCCTCTCAGCATCTCTTAACTCTCCCGATGAAACTGGGTAGTTCTGAATAAAGTCATTCTGGTCGCTGATTTCTCCTAACAGTAACCCACGTTCTTGAAAGGCCTCAAACTACGGCCCATCACGACCGACTGTCACACCTCCTTTTTTACGCTTATTACACCCTGTGAAAGGGATATAATAAAAGGAGTTTTTCCAATTAAAGGACAGTCGAAACGAGATTCGTTTATTAAGATATTCAGAGTCGCCACTTGGGAGATTTATGGTATCCCAAGTCACCGGTTTGAATCCCGAATCGAGGAAAGGGTTTGACTCTGTATTACAGTCGCAAACCAGAAATCCGAGTAAGGAATTCTGTTAATCCGGGAGAAGGTGTTAGGCATTCCCTGATTCCGTTTCTAGCACGGTCGCTCAACTGTTATATTTGGCTAAATTTAGATTTTATACGTATTAAACCTATAGTGCAATTTTAGGATTATTCACCGCTTTTAGTCGATTATTAAGAAAGTGAACGTCGTTTAAGACCGTGTTTTCGGATCACGTCACATGAAATGCACCCGGATCCTAGACACATTCTTATTCAACGTTTTTGGATTTGGATTTGGGTTGCATGAAATGCACAACCGTATTTAGGAAGGTAAAACTATTAAAAGCACGCCTAAAGCGACTAACGTATTATTTACTTTGCGGAGGGCCGTAAAATTCGCTAAACGGCATGCCCCAAATTCTGAGTATTTTTAATTAACTAATTAATGAGGGCCCCGCAATTTGTATATTTTGTTTGGCGACGCTTATCTCATTTTATTTAAGGGCCAACCTAAAGCAACTACATTTTTCTATTTATTATTTGTCTCTAAAAGGCCAAATAACTTACAATTATAAATTCGGGCCCCGAATTCAAGTCCGAATTCAAATAAAAGGGAAGACCCTTTTAGCTTGAACCCGCTACCTAATTTGAAACCCAAATTTACATTTGCGGGTTAATTCCCCCATATTCCTAATATAATTTTTAAAGGGTTTTACTCAACTAAAACAAACCAAGGATGTTCATGAATTATTCCTTAAACTACTTTGAGACTTGTTGTGAAGCAAGAGTCAAGGAATTTGTTGTGAAAAAGGTGGCCTAGATCGTAGCCTTGTTTCAGATGGACTGCTAGCAAGACTCTTTAGACCAAATCTACTATTCTCAAAAAAACAAAAGTCACTTTACCTGAGCATGGTCTGTTTTGCTTAAACAAATTGTAGTATTCCTCTCTCATCACTATTCACAACTTTAGCAAAATAAATCATTGAAACCAATTCACAACATCTTATACTTCACTTTAACAATACAAACAAATTATAACCATAAATGAATCGACGTAGTCTTCTAACGTGAAACAAAAACAAACTCTAATTCAGGAAATGAACAAACAATGGCCTTTTGATCCTATTGAAGCCAATCAACCCCAAAACCAATCCAAACACATACCAATCAACTCCCAAAATCCAAATAGATAAACCTATACTTACTACCATATCAAACCAATATACCAATCCAATAATGGTATCAAACAGACCACTTAATTCATAGGAAGCAAAAGATTAATATGAAATTATCCAAAAGAGTTCAATGAAGCTAATAAAAGGAGTACGTATAATCAAGAAAACAGATAAATAAACTGAGGCGATGAACAGAGACCGGATAGCACCGAAGGGCAGCGTTGACTGACTAGAATTATTCACTATGCTAGCAAGATCAAATTGAGATAACATAAGTGAACATTTCTATGACCATCTACGGAGTAAGAGGAGCTGGTTTATGGGTAACGGACTACTGCATTTCAGTGGTTTTTTGGGCTGTTTTGCAACTTGCTTCAGCTGCGTTTCAAGGCTATTTTGCAACTTGCTTCAGCTGTCTTTTTGTAATAGCTTTGGGAGCTGAAACGAGGTATTTTTGGGGGGTGTTTTTAGAGCTATTCGGGGACTATTTCGGACCGATTTTCGGCAAGGTTCATGCTGTTTTTTTAAGCTTTTGACTGCATTTTTTCAGTAGTTTTTTGCAGCAAATTTCGGTGCTCTTTGAGGGCTGGATTTGAAGTGGTTTAAGGGAGCTTTCAGAATTGAATTTTGTGGCTGAAAAATAGAGTTTTCGTGGCTGATTTTCAGCAGCGACACGCCTGTCTTGTGGCCAATTTGCAGCAGCTACGGAGTTGTATTGTTGATGTTAGAATGGAACATTTGTTGGATAGTTAACATGCTGGATTTGAGAACAACTCATGGATCACTTTGGAACTCACAGAAATCAGTAACGACAACTTTTGCATCCCCAAATTACTAATTCCATACATAGAATACTATGATAGCATTCTGTTTAACTAATATCTACAACTACAAAATTTAAACAAAACTTCAACACCATTCAAGACTGGCAAATGGTTTAACAACTAATGATATATG
>MU740059.1:7711-22476 GCA_026770625.1 Nicotiana glauca
AAAATCTTAATGCATATACATTTTTTGTATTTTTCATATGAGTTATCATGTGACCAATTAATAAAAGAATGCAACAAAATTCTTAAAATTGTAAAATCATTTTATTTGACATTTTTGGAATAATTTGCTTAGGGTAAAAATCACGTGCTCACAGTTTCCATGATGCTTAGCATGTTTTCATGATATCAGTCCTAAGTTAAACACTGTCTCGAAATGATTAGTAAATTTCTAATATTTTAAATCACTTAAACTATAATACCTGTTAAATGGAACCGAAAATGGTAAACTTGATTGTGCCCGTGTGGCTTGTATGCATATATAACTGGACTGATTGTGGACCGGGCTGCACGCCGTAGCGAATGCAATGATTATATTGCGCTTGGGCTGTAGGAGCCCCTCCGGAGTTTGTAAACACCCCCAGTGAGTGCCGTCAACGTTAAATGGATCGGGCTACGCGCCGTAGCGTTCATGTGCATTGCATTGCATTCATGAATTTATATTTACTTATTCTACCTATCATTACCTGTTGCTTTTCCATTGATGAATGTGTAGACAAATTGGTTATAGCTTTGCTTTGTGCTATATTTGGGATTTCTTACTGTCAGACATTATACATGCCTATTACCGCTGAGTTGGAAGTACTCACTTTACTCCCTGCACCTTGTGTGCAGATTCAGGTATTTCGAGAGCTTAGTTGAGCTAGTTGCTGCTTCCAGAGTTTTCAGGAGTTGTTGAGGTAGCTGTTTGACGTCCGCAGGACCCGACTCCTCCCCTATCCTTTTATCCTTTCACCATTTTAGAACATGGTTATCGTTGAGGGTTCTTGACTCTGTATTATTTAGAGGCTCTAGACTCATGACCCCCAGGTCTTTGGGAGTTACTGTTTATGTTAGAGTTTCGTATTGTTTCATTTGAGCATTTCAGCTATGAGTATTGATATTTGATTTAGGTATTTAATTAATAGGTTTTGAGCTTCATACTCGGTTGAGAGAGAGTGAATGGTCGGGCTTGCCTAGCATTAGTGTTGGGCGCCATCACGATCGGGTTTGGGGTCGTGACAATTTTTAGCCAATCCTTTGAACTATAGTAATTAACATGAATATTTCAGCTATAATCGATTCACTAAATCAACTCACAAGAGGCAAAATTATTAACAATTACCAACAAATTAAAGCTAATTATATTTAAACAAAACTGATAAAAAATTAACAAAGCGAAGGCTAAACTAAAACCTAAAATCAAATTAGCACCATTCCATTGAACCAATACTGAATAAATCGTAAAACGAATTATACTACCTAATAATCAAACTAAAATCAAAATAGAACAAACCAGAATCAATTAGTAGATTATGCCAAAAAATCAGAGTGTAATTTATTAAAACTAACCATGGAAATTAACAGGATATTAATGAGCATTAACATAGAAACAAAGAGGAAAGATTAACAAAAACGAAACGAAACTCGGAACTCACTGAAGCGGCTTTGAAGACTTCCAAATTTGAACAGATTATAGTGACTTTGACTCTTGCCAATGGTGAATTTTCTTTGCTTGAAGAATGACAGGACCATGGAGTACCCTTTTTGGCCAATTTTAGAGAATTTAGGGTTTTCGGCCAACTTCAACTCAAAATTCGAGACACTTGGAGATGATTCAAAGAAAAGTAATTGACGATTTGGGCAGAGGATGATAAGGAGAACCTATGGTGTGATTTTGGGTTAATTTGGGACAAGTGATGTCATGGCCGGAAAACTTCGAACGGAGATTTGAAGCATTCTGGGTGGATTCGAGGGAAACCATTTACATATTCGGAAAGAGGGTGAAAAGAGGAGTTTGGGCTGTTATTTTGGGAGGCAACGAAGCTGGTAACGTTCACCGCCGGCGGTGACTCTGGCGGTGTAACCAGTTCAGTATGAGGAAGGCGATGGGCTGTCATTTAGGGTTATGGGATTTTCGGACAATTATATCAAAACATAAGAATCATTGTGGGCCGTTGGATCAGAGTGAATGAATGGCTTGGATTCATTTGGGCAAAACGGTGTCGTTTGGCCAAGTCAGTGGGGTGGACCGGATCAGGGAATGGGTTGGACCATGTGTTTGGGTGTATATTTGGGCTGGGGTGGATAAGTGAATTGGGCTGGGAATTAAAAGATAATGTAACAACCCAGTAATTCTTTTATTTTCTCTTTTTGTTTATTTACTTTCTTTTCTCTTTTCTTTTTTGTATTATTATGATATATATATATATATATATATTTAATTTTGTTAAAAAAATGTCAACAAATAAAAATTAAAAACCCAATTAACCCTAATATGATATTATTTAATTCCCCAGAATTAACTAATTTCTAGTTTTAAACTAAATTTAAAATAAATTTCACAAATTAAAAATAAAAGTGCAGAGACCATTTTTTTGTCATTTTCTTTATATGTAAAATATTTTAAACTACTAATTAACACTAAAAATATGCAATTAAATCCTAAACAAATTCTACCGGTATTTTTTGTGTATTTTCAGATGAACTAAAATGCACAAATAAAAATGCAACAAATGCCACAAAATTCACAAAAAATTATAAAAATAAGGAAAAATCATTTTTTTGAATTTTTCAGGAATAATTCATATATAGGGCAAAAATCAAGTGCTCACAGCTGCCCCTCTTTGCTCGGAAATACGAAGAGTTTTCAGGCAAAGACAAGTGACCAAATACGATCGATTTTTGCCTGTTTGAATATTCCGTGTGAAGCATTTTGAAAGATTTGACCGCACTCTGCTTCAGAGGTCGCCTATATATCCTGGGCTAAATAGGAATCAGGTTAGTGTAGTTTGGGAATGTCTGGTAGCTGGGGCTACCAGGAGCTGTAATCTCATTGCTGTTGCTGTTGCTGCTGCTACTGCTTGCTGACCTCCTTATTACACCGTGGTAAAACAAAAGAAGTTAGCCTAAGCTATTATCTATGAGTTACAAAAGATCCTATCTATGTCTTCAAACTTTCTCTTGTGTTGCCTTGAACTTGTATCTTGTAGTCTTCCGATGGAATTCTTGTTGTTGCCCTGAATTGTGATTGGCGATGTTTTGCCATTCCTCCGAATGGTGCTTGACTGCTAAAATTTAAAATATGTGCCTCTGTTCTCCAGGTGGGCTCCTAGTTGTTGACGCTTGAAATGTATTCCCTTGTTCTCCAGGTGGGCTCCTGACTGCAATGCTTGAAAAGTATTTCCTTATTCTCCAGGTGGGCTCCTGACTGCAACAAAATAGACAAACAAAGAAAATTTTCAGCCCCATTTTGGTAATTGGGTACAACATGTTATCAAATATTAAAAATTAAAGGCTAAAATTGAATTGTACTTCTCATTATTTTCCAGGTGTGCGCCTGACTGCTGAAACTTGAAAAGTATTCCCTTGTTCTCCAGGTGGGCTCCTGATTGCTGAACTTGAAAAGTATTCCCTTATTCTCCAGGTGGGCTCCTGACTACAATAAAATAAACAAACAAAAAATATTTTCTGCTCCAGTTTGGTAACTAGGTACAACATGTTATCAAATATTAAAAATTAAAAGCTAAAAATTGAATTATACTTCCCTTGTTCTCTAGATGGGTACCTGACTGCTGAAGCTTGAAATGTATTCCCTTGTTCACCATGTGGGCTCATGACTGCAACAAAATGGACAAACAAAGAAAATTTTCTGCCCCCGTTTGGTAACTGGGTACAACATGTTGTCAAATATTAAAACTGACAGTTAAAATTGAATTGTACTTCCCTTGTTCTCCAGGTGGGTGCCTGACTGCTGAACATGAAACATATTCCATTGTTCTCCAGGTGGGATCCTGATTGCAATAAAATAAACAAACAAAGAAAATTTTCTGCCCCAGTTTGATGGCTAGGCACATGGGTAAGTGTTAAAATGAATTATTTTACCAACTATTATAAGAATTTGAAAGCTAAGTCCTATTATCCAGGGTGGTACTAACAACTCCTATCAATTACAAACCTAAACTATCTCTTCTAAAGGTATTACTCCCACTATATTTGTTATCAAAAGGTCTTAAACTACTTCCCATTATCCAGGAGGGCCCTGACAATTTCTATTACGCTTTCCACTATATCTTGTTATCTAAACAGAACTTAAAACTACGTCCCATTATCCAGGAGGGTCCTGAAAACTCTTAATTGAAGCCTATCTTAAACATGCAAACATTAGAACAAACTTATATTCCTTTGGGGTACATTTATGCTAATTTATGATTGTTTTAAAAATTTAAACTAAGTCCCATTTTCCCGAAGGGTCCTGAGAATTTCTAGAAGTACCTATTTGGGTCCTGCATTTCCTTACTGAGGGTTCCTCCGAAGCAAACTAAACTTCTGCCCCTATTTCAATCAAAGAAAAATCTTGTCAGTTTAAAATTTGGTGGTTGGTTTGTGGCCTTGAATTTTAAGGGATCTTTCTCCTTCACTTCCCATAATGACTGATTTCCTCTTGAAGACCTTGCCTGTTTACTAACTAACCACTTTCTCTGCCGTCCTTGTCACAAGAAATACCCCTTCTTTGTTCAAACCTGCATCCCTCTATCTGTTGCATCGCTCACGACCTGACATTTACCAAGCCCTTGTTTTCACTTGAATCTCAAAGCAAGACAATTGCCACCCACTCATTGTGCATGTTGTCCTTTCTTGACTGAACCCACTAGCTCTGACCTTGGGGTCCATTGTTCTTTCACTTGCCATGATAACTGATTCCCAATCGAGGACTTTGCTTGTTTATTGACTAACCACTCTCTTTGCTACCCTTGTCATAGAAAATATCTCTGATCCATTCACCACCCCCTCTATCTTTGTTGCATTATTCATGAATTGATGTGTACCGAGCCTTTATATTTCAAATGAATCCCCAAAGCATGTCAATTGCCACCCGCTCAAGGTGTATGTTGTTCTTTCTTGATTAAACTACTGGCATCGTCCTTGAGGTCTGTTTCTCCTTCATTTTTCATGATAACTTATTTCCATTTGAAGACCTTAATCATTCCTTGACTGACCACTTCCTTTGTCAGAATATACCTCTTTTCCATTCTAAACTACATACCTTCTACTTGTTGCATTGCTCCTGAATTGACATTTACCAACCTTTGTGTCTCACATGAACCCCCAAAGCATATTAATTATTACCAACTTCAGTGCGCATGTTGGTCCATTGTTCTTTCACTTGCCATGATAACTGATTCCCAATCGAGGACTTTGCTTGTTTATTGACTAACCACTTTCTTTGCTACCCTTGTCATAGAAAACATCTCTGATCCATTCACCACCCCCTCTATCTTTGTTGCATTATTCATGAATTGACGTGTACCGAGCCTTTGTATTTCAAATGAATCCCCAAAGCATGTCAATTGCCACCCGCTCAAGGTGTATGTTTTTCTTTATTGATTAAACCACTGGCATCGGCCTTGAGGTCTGCTTTTCCTTCATTTTTCATTATAACTTATTTCCATTTGAAGACCTTAATCATTCCTTGACTGACCACTTCCTTTGTCAGAATATACCTCTTTTCCATTCTAAACCACATACCTTCTACTTGTTGCATTGCTCCTGAATTGACATTTACCAACCATTGTGTCCCACATGAACCCCCAAAGCATATTAATTATTACCAACTTCAGTGCGCATGTTGGTCTTTCCTGATTTAAGCCATCGGCCCAGACCTTGAGGTCTATTGCTCCTTCGCTAGCCATGATAACTTTGATTTCTTCTTGGAAGATCTTGATTGTCACTGGTGTACCACCCTTTGTCAATCCTATCATGGGAAATTCTTTTGATCTAGTCACCCTCGCCCTTCATCTGTTGCATTGTTCCTGAATTGATACATACCAAACCCTTGTATTTTACACGAGTCCCCAAAGCACGTCAATTGCCACCCACTCAAGATGTATGTTGTTCTTTCTTGACTTAAACCACTAGCTCCGGCCTTGAAGTCTATTGTTCCTTCACTTTCCATGATAACTTTGATTTCTGCTTGGAATACCTTGCTTGTCACAGGTTAACCACTTTCTTTTTCACTCTTATCACAGAGAACACCTTTGATCCGTTCACCCTAAACCTCCATTTGTTGTGTTGTTCATGAATTGACACATACCAAGCCCTTGCATTTCACGAGGATCCTAAAGCATGTTGATTGTTGCCAACTCAGTGTGCCTGTTGTTCGTCCCTGACTTGATGCTTTGATGTGTTCACCAGATCCCGTTTGTTTAGTTGGAAAGCTTGGTGGCAGATTTTGAAGTCATTTCTCAGTTGTTTTGATCAACCGACTTAGGAAGAGGAAGTGAACAAGGTGGGAGGAATAGAGTAAAGGATAATGGAAAGAGACGATTCCTAACAAGAAACCTAGAGAGTAGCAACCTATCAGATGTAGATACTGACTCTAGCGACCTTGACATGCACCTGCAACATACGTTGTTTAGTAAATCTGATGTACAGCTCTTCTTGTACCTTTTCACCATGAAACTAAGCTTTAATGCTCCGCTTATCCGATCGAATTAACAATACTTACTTGACTTGTAGTGCCCGAAGGGTTTTCACCATCAAGCCTCTCTCATTTTGGTCTTTCTCTCATCTCACTATCGCCTTATGATGCTCGTGAAGGTTTTCACCAATAAGACTCTCTCATTTTGATTTCTCTCAGCTTTCATCGCCTTGGGATACCCGTGAGGGTTATCCTCAACAAGACTCTCTCATTCTTTATTTCCCTTGATTGGACCAGAGTGTTGCCCCTGAAATGATTCACCTCTACTCGCTTTACTTGGCATCTCTCGAAGACTGATCGGAAGGTCCTTTTTTGGATCGTAATGCAGGCTTTTGGACGAGGTTAGAAAGAAAGGATATCAAAGGCTAAAAAATAATTCGATGTGGGTTCAAAATTACAACTTTCGGAATCAGACTTCTCACAACAACCACAACCTCTGCCCTAGTTTCTTTCTTGTGGACTTTTGGATTTTGATTTTGGTATGGCTGAACCTCAGAGGGAGGCTGCCTACATACCCTTTCGGGATCAAGTGAAATGTAGTTCAGGAAACTACATTTGTTGTGATCTTTCCTTTCTTCCACTTTCTTTTCATTCTTTTTCATTTCTTTTCTTTTCTTTCTCTTTTCTTTTTCTTTTCTTTTTCTTCTCTCTTCTTTTCTTGTTCTTTGTTCTTTCTTTCTTTTCTCTTTTTCCTCTTTTCTTTTATTTTTTTTTCTCTTCTTTTCACTTCTTTTTCTTTCCCTTTCTTTTTAACTGTTTTTCTCTCGTTTCTCCACCTACTTCCTCGTTCGAGCTTGCGAGTTTTATTATTGATTCCGAAAGAGGGGTGTGCAAGAAAAAAATTGAGGCTCAAAGGGTAACAAAGGATAAAGTGTTTGGATAGCAGAATAAAATGCCTTCGTCATTCCAATCTCCAAAACATGCCAAGTACAAACTACACAGTTAAACAAGCAGAGGAAAACACACATAACACCTTTTGGTTGATTCACATACTTGCCTTCTGTATTCGTCAATTACTCAGCACCATTGGACAACAATCTCGGTACCACAAACACTCCAATTAGATTTAGGGTTAGCCTGCCTTTGGCTTCAAATCGATGCGGCATGATGCATTTTAACAGTATTTCTTTATGTTCTATTTGCCTCCCAGTTTCGCTTAATTTGGGCTCGAAGTGATCTCAAAATGCCTTTACTTATTTCCCTTGAATGTCCTTACGTCTTCAGCATTATTTCGTTGCTTTATTACTAAACTTGAGTTTTAAAATAGGCTGAGAATTATATATGCATGTCGTGTCACTAGAACCAGCATGAAAAAAATTATAAAAGGAGAAGAACTAAAGCAAATGACTAGAAACGGCGGGAAACAGAGAATTGCATTAGACTGACGGTAAAAGGGTTGAAACAATGAAACAAGCAAACGAAACTAGTTACAACCCTTGAACAAACCTAGACGGCACTAAACAAGCTATTATGACTAAACAAAGCAAAAGTGAAAGGATAGAAGGGTTTAAATCACAAGACAATGTCCGGATAACAACCCTAAGATAACCCAGACAACAGAAATGACACCAAAATAAACCATTAAAAACTCCACTCTGGGTGACCAAGAAATGGAGCACCTTTCCAATTACCCCGCCCGACATCTTAGCCACTGAGTTTTACATCAATATTGCCAAGACCATTATTGACTTTAATCAACAAGTCCCCAAGAGAAATCGCATGCTCCTTGCTATTGTCATTGATCACAACTACCTCTTCTTGAATCATTCTTTCTATTTCCCTTTTCAAAGAGTGACAGTCTTCAATGCTATGCCCCTGGACATTAGAGTGGTACATGCATCGGACAGTACGATCAAAGCCTTTCACATTTGGGTCTGGATTATATCCAAGGAACGGCTCAATCAGGCCAAAATGTTTTAACTTTTCAAACAAACTTGTGTAGGATTCGCTGATGGGCATGAAATTATCTTTTTTCTTTTGTTTCCCTCCATACCTCAGTTTTCTAGGATCGTTGGATGCTTGAAAGTGCTGTGAAGACACACGAGAGTTTTGTGCTGCTAGTGCCTGCTTTATGGAGTGACTTGGTGGTGGGACAGATGGCCGGATGTTGTTTGGTGGATAACAATGGGTGGCTTATGTGGAGTTTGGGGACGTTCACAGGGTCGGTATTGTGGCTGAAAGCATTTAGCAAGAACGACCATCGGACCCTGTCGTCGACGGAGGCATGACCTGATGGTTGGACAAAAGATCGGGTGTTGTTCAGAGGATAGCACTGAGGTGGATTACGTGGAGCTGGGCAATAGGTTTGGGGTTGGTGTTGAGGTTTAACACATTTAGCAAGAACGATTACCGGACCCCGTCATGGGCAGGGCTTAGCCAAACCATTTCTATCAATAACATGACTATCCCGAGCAACATGTTCATTCCATTTGAGCCAAAAATCATTAAAACTCTCCTTGGGTTTCTTTTCCGTTTGAGATAGGGAGGAGCAGTTTGGGACAATGTCTTTATTGTACTAAAAATGTTGCACAAAATCTTGAGCCATGTCACCCAATGTAGGCCACTTGCCGACATCGTGACAACTATGCCATTCTAAAGCTGCCCCAGTCAAGCTTTTACTGAATTATGCCATCAACAAGTCATCTTTCTCCCCAACACTTCCCATTTCATTGCAATAGACCTTCAGGTGGGCTACCAGATCTCCAAACCCATCATACAAGTTAAATTTTGGTACTTTGAACCCTGCGGGCATGGTGCCCTGGCCATCCACTCTTCGCTTGTCCCTGGAGGACTGTTCTGTGCTTTTCAACTTCTTGGGTTCCCCATCTCGCTCTTCTCTTACCGTAACCCTTTCATTTCTAGAACAAAGCTGCTCATCCCGAAAGCTCTTCTTGTATGAATTGAGGACCTTGCGGGCACCCTCTGGGGTGATATTGAGTATTGTGAGCTTTGAGTGGGTATTCATTGTTTGGGGTAATGGATATGACATGGGAGTAATTTTGGGGATATGTAACTGGAGGATGAGTGATGGAGTTGTTAGGATAGTTGGGAAAATTGTGATAAGCGGGTGTATCTGGGGAATATGGAGGATCATTTGGCGTTGTGTTGGACCTTGGGTAAGGGCAGCATCTGGAAAAAATCGGTGGTGGTGCGGGTGGTGCCTTCCCAGTTATCCAGGCTTCGTACATGTCTGCCACGTGTTGTCTTAACACCGCACCTCTTCACCCAACCCATTATCCCGTTCAACCAACTGATGTCGGGCACCGGTATCAACAAACTCAGTTCTATTGTCATTCGCCATCGTATTTTGTCCTTGTGCTGCAATGAAAAATTATCGCTTTAAAACCACAAACCAACCACCTTTCTGGAATGACATGACAAAATGAAACCACCACGTTAGCGTTAGGGCATTTAACATATTGGTAACAGCTTTTGATAGGTCGCCTGCGTCGTCCCGACCTTTCCCTTATTTTCAACTGTAAATTTTCTCTTCCTTTGTTTTTCTTCTTTTTATTTTCTCTTTTTTCTTTTTCCTTTTGTTCTTTTCCCTCTTGCCTTTCTTGATTTTTCTTTCCTTTCTTTCTTGTTTTTCTGCTATTTTCTTTTCATTTTGCCTTTTTATGGTTTTTCCTCTCTTTCCCTTGTCTTTTTCTTTGGTTATGGTCGAATCCTACGTGGATTGCCTACGTATCATTACCCCACATGAATCAGACCGAGCATTGTTCTTGCAAATAAGTGCAAAATTGAATGCAAGAAAACATTTTTTTTTTGAGAATTTTCAAATTAACAACTGCGATCACAAAAACTACTAGACTATTTGTTTTTCTTTTTTCAAAAAGGAAAGTACAAAACAGCCTCAAAAACAAAAGTACAGACTCGACTAATCTAGGAGTACATCAAAGCTTCAAATCCTGGGGTCCACGGGGCATCACTCGGCATCACCGCAGGCCTGCGCAAGACTGAGAAGGCTTCAATATCAACTGTGACTATTTAAAAAAAACTTGCCACGTAATGACTTATTTTAACTTTTTTTTTTTAAAAAAATGAAAAGTGGCTATCCTTCAAAAGTATTTATTTTACGAAAATAAAGACTCAGTTTTGCAAATACGGCCTTTCAGCACTTTCGGAAGGGAGATTTTAAGGTTGTGCCCGCAAACCGTTATAAAATGACTCAGGGTGGCTGTTCTTGTAAAAACAGCCTTCCGGCGCCCTTTTGGGGACATTCGCCTTATTTTCCAACAAGACTCGCGTCACCCGACTTATTGGATAAAAATTAAAATTTTGGTATTTTGGCTATTTTTGCAAAAGGGGTGGTTGGACCCGATGACAGTTGCCTACGTATCTCACATCCGGTGAGAATCAAACCAGCGTAGTTCGGGCAAATTAATGAACTATTTTAAAACAAAACTTTTTTTTATTTTTATTTTTCATGGCAAGACAAACTATTTTCCTTTTCTATTCTTGAAAACCAAACAAAATAATGACTCTCTTTTTCCTTTTCATTTTCAACAAACAATAAAACAACCTATTTTTTTTTCCAAACTAAAGTAAAGGCTCTTTTTCTTTTTCTTTTGCTGCGAAAATTTTCCAAAAATAAAGACTCTTTTTTCTATTTTTTTTTTCTTATAGTAAAACAAACTATTAAAAAAAAATATTTCCATTTTTCATTTTTCCGAAATTTCGGCAGAGTTTCGATAACATTTGGGCATCAGGTTTTCTAAAACTAAATAATTAATTCTTTACACTGCTATTTCTTTTTTTTTTTCTCAATTTCACAAAATTCCCGATGTTCAAAAGCCGGTCAGCATGCGAGTCCGAGAATGGCACTAACAGAATAGGGAGTCTCAACCAGTAAGCACATCCCCAGAGGTGAGAAGAGAAGGGTTTCGACATAGTTTATATACAATTCAGATAATATCAAAGCGGTAAATATTTAGCATATGAAACATGTAGGAAAATCAGATATAACCAAATACAACAATTTATCTAAGCTCGAATTCTGAACCCTGAACAAAATATTTTGGGTTCTTTTCCCCAGCAGAGTCGCCAGAGCCGTCACACCTCCTTTTTCACTACTACACCCGCAAGGGCATACAGGAGTTTTTCCAATTAAAGGAAAATCGGAACGAGATTTATTATTAAATTCCAGAGTCACCACTTGGAGATTAATGGTGTCCCAAGACACCGATTAAATCCCGAACCGAGAAAATTATGACTCTGTTAACAGTCAGCGAACCAGAAATCCGAGTAAGGAATTCTGTTAACCCGGGTGAAAGTGTTAAGCATTCCCGAATTCCGTGGTTCTAGCACGGTCGCTCAACTGTTGTATTTGATTTTATCTGATTTCAAAACATGTTCTAACTTATGTGCCTTCTATTAATAAATCGCTTTTATTTTTATTTTTTAATAAGAATTGCAACGTCGTGAAAATGCGCCTCGAACCACGTCGCACCAATGCACCCGTGGTTGTCAACACATTTCGACTCCATTGAGATTTGGATTTGGGTCACATCAATGTGCACCCGTATTTAAGAAGGTAATTTTATTAAAATAAGCGCCTAGAGCAACTATGCGTTTATTATCTTTGGGGAAGACCGTGAAATTCGCTAAACGGTTCGCCCGAATTCTAAGTATTTTTATATAACTTTTATTTAGGGCCCCGCAATTTATAGTTTTATTTGGCGAATGCTCATCTCATTTTTATTTTAAAGCCAACCTAATAACAATTACAATTATCTAATTAATTTGTCTATAATGATAGAAGAGAAGTCCTAATTAACTAATATCACATTTTCAGGCCCAAACTTATATTGTATCAAGTCTGCTTATGGGCAAGTGAAGCAGTATAACCTCGATACCAGCCCCCTTGAAAAATAACTAAATGGGCCCGACGTAAACAAAATGGGCTCAGGCAGCCCAAATCATCATCAAATCCATAAAATACGCCCAAGAAAGCACCATTGAAATGGGTTAACAATTAACAAATATTTCTGAAGTTTGGAAGGATTGATCCTTTAGACAATCTATTAACAAACAAAATTTATGAACTAGTTTCAGTGTAATGAAGTATTTTGAGAGGATCACCTCGTAACTGCTTTTGATTCCCCAATCTCATTTAGAATTACCATTATTAGACACAAATATTGTGATTTCAGGACTAGAATATACGCTATTTAACATAAGTGGGGACTTTGGATTATGAAATCATTTTTTGACTGACTACCTTCAGATTTTCATAATCACAATACACATGAAATGAAATTAACTATGATATATCTATGAACACTCTCTAACTTAATAATCTAACCAATTCTATGAGCATGTGTGAATGGAAACACTAAACAACTAACTCCTGTTCTAAACTCAGGCATTCATAAGCAGTCAAATAACAACCAAAATAGCCTTATTACAGTCCAAATGGTTCAAGTCAGTATAAGCAGTCCTAAGTTATATAGTCCTTAACTCAACATAATTCAAACACACAGAAACTGAATAATTTCACATTATCGGACAAAATATTACTACAAGCATTCAAATGAATATAAGTCTATAATTCTACTTCATTTCACTCCAATCCGAGATTACATCAATGAAGTCAAGTGTGTACTTGAAAGTTGCAAAATAAGAAGGAAAGTGAGGTCAGCTACAACATATGAGAAGCAGCAGCAATTCAACACTCAAAACAGCCCAGAAAAGTTTGAAACCAAGCAAAACCAAACAATCAGCTATGAATCACTCGAAATGCAGTTGAACAAACTCGAAATGCATCAGAATACTTCAGAAATCCAAAATTTATCCAAAACCAGTTCTAACCAACTCAAAATTGCTCAAAAATCACACTAATGAGCATCTGAAATTTCCAGGAACTAGAAGAGTGGAAATCAGCAATTAGAAATCAAAATTGACTTGAATTCACTAATGGAACAGTACTTTTTTGTTGATTTTTTACTGCATTTTTGTTTTGTTTTTGGATTTTTGTTTTAACTAAGAACTAGAAGTGGATTTTGATTTCAGATTTTGAATTATCAGATTTGAAACTTGAAGATGGATTTTTGGGGGGAATTTTGGGGCTCAAAAACTTCTTCAACAAGGCATTGGAATGCCCTTTCTATAGACACAAATGAGGGAATTTCAGATTTTTTCTTTACAAAGTAGTCCCTCTTTTTATTTCTTTTTTAACCCTCTATTTTCTGACTTGTCACTCAAGTAACCCCCTTAAATTTACTGAAATCTACTTGAACCCTATTCTAGAAGACTCTAGTGAATTCTAGTGGGTTCTGGTTACATTTACAGCATACTTGTCCTATTCTATTTACCCAAATAACCTTGAACCCCTGAAATTGCTAAGCTTAGACTATTTTTAGCCAATCCTTTGAACTGTAGTAATTAACAGGAATATTTCAGCTATAATCGATTCACTAAATCAACTCACAGGAGGTAAAAATGATTAACAATTACCAACAAATTAAAGCTAATCAGATTTAAACAAAACTGATAAAAAAAATTAACAAAGTGAAGGCTAAACTAAAACCTAAAACCAAATTAGCACCATTCCATTGAACCAATACTGAATCAATCGTGCAGTACCCTTTTTGGCCAATTTTAGATAATGTAGGGTTTCCGGCCAACTTCAACTCAAAATTCGAGACGCTTGGAGATGACTCGAAGAAAACTAATTGAAGATTTGGGCAGAGGATGGTAAGGAGAACCTATGGTGTGATTTTGGGTTAATTTGGGACAAGTGATGTCATGGCCGGAAAACTTCGAATGGAGATTCGAAGCTTTCTGGGTGGATTCGAGGGAAACCATTTACATATTCGGAATAAGGGTGAAAAGTGGAGTTTGGGGTGTTATTTTGGGAGGCAACGAAGGTGGTAACGTTCACCGTCGGCGGCGACTCCGGTGGTGTTACCAGTTCAGTACGAGGAAGGCGATGGGCTGTCATTTAGGGTTATGGAATTTTCGGACAATTATATCAAAACATAAGAATCATTGTGGGCCATTGGATTAGAGTGAATGAATGGCTTGGATTCATTTGGGCGAAACGGTGTCGTTTGGCCAAGTCAGTGGGGCGGACCGGATCAGGGAATAGGTCGGACCATGTGTTTGGGTGTATATTTGGGCTGGGGTGGGTAAGTGAATTGGGCTGGGAATTAAAAGACAATGTAACTGCCCAGTAATTCTTTTGTTTTCTCTTTTTGTTTATTTACTTTCTTTTCTCTTTTCTTGTTTTGTATTATTATTATTAG
>MU740059.1:22986-41725 GCA_026770625.1 Nicotiana glauca
ATATATATATATATATATATATATATATATATATATATATATATTTAATTTTGTTAAAAAATGTCAACAAATAAAAATCAAAAACCCAATTAACCCTAAGATGATATTATTTAATTCCCCAAAATTAACTAATTTATAGTTTTAAACTAAAATTAAAATAAACTCCACAAATTAAAAATAAAAGTGCAGAGACTCTTTTTTTGTTATTTTCTTTATATGTAAACAATTTTAAACTACTAATTGATACTAAAAATATGTAATTAAATCCTAAACAAATGCCTCGGGTATTTTTTGTATTTTCAGATGAACTAAAATGCATAAATAAAAATGCAACAAATGCCACAAAATTCACAAAAAATTATAAAAATAAGGAAAAATTATTTTGTTTGAATTTTTTGGGAATAATTCAGATTTTCCCGTGAAATAAAAAACTTATTTCATCGACCTCTTTTATTTTTGCCGTTTTGTGGTTTTTCCTCTTTTTCTTTTTTTTTTCTTTTGGTTATGGTCGAATCCTACGTGGATTGCCTACGTATCATTACCCCGCATGAATCAGACCGAACGTAGTTCTTGCAAATTGAATGCAAAAATAAAGACACAATTTTTTTGGGAATTTTTAAATTTTTATTAATGACAACTGCGATTACACCACTATTAGACATTTTATTTTTTCATTTTCAAATAAAAAAGATAAAGACTCAAAACAAAATACAGACTCGACTAATCTAGGAGTACATCAAAGCTTCAAATCTTGGGTTCCACGGTGCATCACTCGGCATCGCCATGGGCCTGCGCAAGATTGAGAAGGTTTCAATGTCAACTGTGAATTAAAGAAAAAAACTATCCATGTAATGGCTTATTTTGACTTAAAAAAAATAAAGTGACTATTTTTTGCAAAGTTTGGTTTTTATTTTTCTTTACGAAAATGAAGACTCAACTTTACAGATACGACCTTTCAGCACTTCCGAAAGGAAGATTTTAAGGTTGTGCCGGCAAACCGTTTTAAAATGATTCAGGGTGACTGTTCTTGTAAAACAGCCTTCCGGCGCCCTTTGGGGACATTCGTCTTATTTTCCAACAAGAATGGCGTCACCCGACTTATTGGATAAAAATTAAAATTTTTGTATTTTTGGCTATTTTGCAAAAGGTGTGGTTAGACCTGATGAGGATTGCCTACGTATCTGACATCCGGTGAGAATCAAACCAGCGTAGTTCGGGCAAATAAGCTAACTATTTTTTAAAACAAGTCTCTTTTTTCATTTTTATTTTTGTCATTTCATAAGCAAATAACAAAATTACTTTCAAAAGCAAGACTTCTTTTTTTTCATTCTCATTTTTTGTATTTCATAAACAAATAAAATAAACTAAAAAAAACTATTTTTTTTTTCAAAAAAAAACAAGACTTTTTTTTCATTTTCATTTTTTCATGGCAAGTCAAACTATTTTTCGAACATAACGACTCTCTTTTTCCCTTTTTTTTTCATTTTCATCAAACAATAAAACAACCCATTTTTTCCCAAACAAAAATCTGATTTTGTGCAACATTTTCATTATAATAAAGACATTGTCCCAAACTGCTCCTCCCTATGTCAAACGGAAAAGAAACGCAATGAGAGTCTTAAGGATTTTTGGCTCAAATGGAATGAACAGGTTGCTCGGGATACTCATGCCATTGATAGAAAAGGTGTGGCTGAGCCCCGCCCACGACAGGGTCCGGTAATCGTTCTTGCTAAACGTGTTCAACCTCAACACCAACCCCAAAACTATTCCCTAGCTCCGCATAATCCACCTCAATGCTATCCCCTGAACAACACCCGATCTTTTGTCCAACCATTAGGTTATTGCCTCCGCCGATGACAGGGTCCGGTGGTCGTTCTTGCTAAACTCTTTCAGCCACAATACCGACCCTGTGAACGTCCCCAAACTCCACATAAGCCACCCCATTATTATCCACTAAACAACATTCGGCCATCTGTCCCACCACCAGGTCATTCCCTAAAGCAGGCACCAGCAGCCCAAAACTCTCGTGTGTCTTCACAGCACTTTCAAGCATCCAACAATCCTAGAAAACAGAGGCATGGAGGAAACAAAGGCAAAAAGATAATTTCACGCCCATCGGCGAATCCTACACAAGTTTGTTTGAAAAGTTAAAACATTCTGGCCTGATTGAGACGCTCCTTGGATATACTCCAGACCCAAATGCGAAAGGCTTTGATCTTTGATCCTACTGTCCGATGCATGTACCACTCTAATATCCAGGGGCATAGCATTGAAGACTGTCGCTCTTTGAAAAGGGAAATAGAAAGAATGATTCAAGAAGGGGTAGTTGTGATAAATGACAATAGCAAGGAGCATGCGATTTCTCTTGGGAACTTGTTGATTAAAGTCAATAATGGTCTTGGCAATATTTATGTAAAACTCAGTGGCTAAGATACCGGGCATGGTAATTGGAAAGACGCTCCATTTCTTGGTCACCCAGAGTGGAGTTTTTGGTTGTTTATTTTGGTGTCATTTCTATTGTCCGGGTTATCTCAGGGTTTTATCCGGACATTGTCTTGTGATTCAAACCCTTCTATCCTTTCACTTTTGCTTTGTTTAGTCATAATAGCTTGTTTAGTACCGTCTAGGTTTGTTCAAGGGTTGTAACTAGTTTCATTTGCTTGTGTAATTGTTTAAACCCTTTTACCGTCAGTCTAATACAATTCTTTGTTTCCCTCCATTTCTAGCCATTTTATTTAGTTCTTCTCCTTTCACAATTTTTTTCATACTGGTTCTAGTGACACGAAATGCACGCATAATTCTCAGCCTGTTTTAAAAGTCAAGTTTAGTAATGAAGCAACGAAATAATATTGAAGATGTAAGGACATTCAAGGGAAATAAGTAAAGGCATTTTGAGATCACTTCGAGCCCAAATTAAGCAAACTGGGAGGCAAATAGAACATAAAGAAATACTATTGAAATGAATCATGCCGCATCGATTTGAAGCCAAAGGCAGGCTTACCCTAAATCTACAGGGACCGTTTGTGGTACCGAGATTGTTGTCCAATGGTGTTGAGCAATTGACAAATACAGAAGGCAAGTATGTGAATCAACCAAAAGGTGTTATGTGTGTCTTCCTCAGCTTGTTTAACTGTGTAGTTTGTACTTGGCATGTTTTGGAGATTGGAATTATGAAGGCATTTTATTCTGCTATCCAAACACTTTATCCTTTGTTACCCCTTTTGAGCCTCGATTATTTTCTTGCACACCCCTATTTCGGAATCAATAATAAAACTCGCACGCTCGAACGAGGAATTAGGTGGAGAAACAAGAGAAAAATAGTGAAAAAGAAAGGGAAAGAAAAAGAAGTGAAAAGAAGAGAAAAAAAAAGAGAAGAAAAGAGGAAAAAGAGAAAATAAAGAAAGAACAAAGAACAAGAAAATAAGAGAGAAGAAAAAGAAAAGAAAAAGAAAAGAAAGAAAAGAGAAAGAAAAGAAAAGAAATGAAAAAGAATGAAAAGAAAGTGGAAGAAAGGAAATATCACAACAAATGTTGTCGCCTGAACTACGTTTGACTTGATCCCGAAAGGGTATGTAGGCAGCCTCCCTCTGAGGTTCAGTCATACCAAAATTAAAATCCAAAAGTCCCCAAGAAAGAAACTGGGGCAGAGGTTGTGGTTGTTGCGAGAAGTCTGATTCCAAAAGTTGTAATTTTGAACCCACATCGAATTATTTTTGAGCCTTTGATACCGTTTCTTTCTAACCTCGTCCAAAAGCCTGCATTACGGTCCAAAGAAAGACCTTCCGACCAGTCTTCGAGAGATGCCAAGTCAAGCGAGTAGAGGTGAATCATATCAGGGGCAGCACTCCAGTCCAAACAAGGGAAATAAAGAATGAGAGAGTCTTGTTGAGGAGAACCCTCACAGGTACCCCAAGGCGATGAAAGCTGAGATAAATCAAAATGAGAGTCTTATTGGTGAAAACCTTTACGGGCACCATAAGGCGATAGTGAGATGAGAGAAAGACCAAAATGAGAGAGGCTTGATGGTTAAAACTCTTCGGGCACTACAAGTCGGGTAATGATTGTGAATTAGATCGGATAAGCAGAGCATTGAAGCCCAGTTTCATGGTGAAAAGGTACAACAAGAGCTGAACATCAGATTTGCTAAACAAAGTAGGCTGCAGGTGCATGACAAGGTCGCTAGAGTCGGTATCCACATCTGATGGGTCGCTACTCTCTAGGTTTCTTGTTAATAATCGTCTCTTTCCATTATCCTTTACTCTATTCCTCCCACCTTGTTCACTTCCTCTTCCTAAGTCGGTTGATCAAAACAAGTGAGAAATGACTTCAAAATCTTCCACCAAGCTTTCCAACTAAACAAAACGGGATCTGGTGAACACATCAAAGCATCAAGTAAGGGACGAACAGCAGGCACACTGAGTTGGCAACAATCAACATGCTTTAGGATTCTTGTGAAATGCAAGGGCTTGGTATGTGTCAATTCATGAACAACGCAACAGATGGAGGTTTAGGGTGAATGGATCAAAAGTGTTCTCTGTGATAAGAGTGACAAAGAAAGTGGTTAACCATTGACAAGCAAGGTATTCCAAGCAAAAATCAAAGTTATCATGGAAAGTGAAGGAACAATAGACTTCAAGGCCGGAGCTAGTGGTTTAAGTCAAGAAAGAACAACATACATCTTGAGTGGGTGGCAATTGATGTGCTTAGGGGACTCGTGTGAAATACAAGGGTTTAGTACGTATCAATTCAGGAACAATGCAACAGATGAAGTGCAAGGGTGAACAAAGGGTGGTACACCAGTGACAATCAAGATCTTCCAAGAAGAAATCGAAGTTATCATGGCTAGCGAAGGAGCAATAGACCTCAAGGTCAGGGCCGGTGGTTTAAATCAGGAAAGTGCAACATGCGCACTGAAGTTGGTAACAATTGATATGATTTGGGGGTTCATATGAGACACAAAGGTTGGTAAATGTTAATTCAGGAGCAACGCAACAAATAGAAGGTATGAGGTTTGAACGGAAAAGAGGTATATTCTTACAAAGGAAGTGGTCAGTCTAGGAACGATTAAGGTCTTCAAATGGAAATTAGTTATCATGACAAATGAAGGAGCAACAGACCTCAAGGCCGAGGCCAGTGGTTAAATCAAGATAGAACATCATACACCTTGAGCGGGTGGCAATTGACATGCTTTGGGGATTCATTTGAAATACAAAGGCTCGGTACACGTCAATTCATGAATAATGCAACAAAGATAGAGGGGATGGTGAACAGATTAGAGATATTTTCTATGACAAGGGTAACAAAGAAATTGGTTAGTCAATAAACATGCAAAGTCCTCGATTGGAAATCAGTTATCATGGCAAGTGAAAGAACAATGGACCCCAAGGTCAGAGCTAGTGGGTTCGGCCAAGAAAGAACAACATGCACAATGAGTGGGTGGCAATTGTCGTGCTTTGAGATTTAGGTGAAAACAAGGGCTTGGTAAATGTTAGGTCGTGAGCGATGCAACAGATAAAGGGATGCGGGTTTGAACAAAGAATGGATATTTCCTATGACAAGGACGGCAGAGAAAGTGGTTAGTCAGTAAACAGGCAAGGTCTTCAAGTTGAAACCAGTCATCATGGGAAGTGAAGGAGAAAGCTCCCTCAAAATTCAAGGCCACAAACCAACCACCACATTTTAAACTAACAAGATTTTTCTTTGATTGAAACATGGGCAGAAGTTTCGTTTGCTTCGGAGGAACCCTGAGTAAGGAAATGCAGGACCCAAACAGGTATGACTGGAAATTCTCAGGACCCTCCTGGAAAAGGGGACTTAGTTTAAATTTTTAAAACAATCATAACTTATTATAAATGTACCCCAAAGGAATATAAGTTTGTTCTAATGTTTGCATGTTTAAGATAGGTTTCAATTAAGAATTTTCAGGACCCTCCTGGATAATGGGACGTAGTTTTAAGTTTTGTTTAGATAACAAGATATAGTAGAAAGCGTAATAGAAGTTGTTAGGGCCCTCCTGGATAATGAGAAGTAGTTTAAGACCTTTTGATAACAAATATAGTGGGAGTAATACCTTTAGAAGAGATAGTTTAGGTTCGTAATTGTTAGGAGTTGCCAGGGCCTCCCTGGATAATAGGACTTAGCTTTCAAATTCTTATAATAGTGGGTAAAATAATTCAGTTTAACACTTACCCATGTGCCCAGCCATCAAACTGGGGTAGAAAATTTTCTTTATTTGTTTATTTTGTTGCAATCATGAGCCCACCTAGAGAACAAGGGAATACGTTTCAAGTTCAGCAGTCAGACATCCACCTGGAGAACAAGGGAAGTACAATTCAATTTAAACTGTCAGTTTTAATATTTGACAACATGTTGTACCCAGTTACCAAACTGGGGCAGAAAACTTTCTTTGTTTGTCTATTTTGTTGCAGTCAGGAGCCCACCTGGAGAACAAGGGAATACATTTCAAGCTTCAGCAGTCAGGCACCCAGCTAGAGAATAAGGGAAGTATAATTCAATTTTTAGCTTTTAATTTTTAATATTTGACAACATGCTGTACCCAGTTACCAAACTGGAGCAGAAAATATTCTTTGTTTGTTTATTTTGTTGCAGTCAGGAGCCCACCTGGAGAACAAGGGAATACTTTTCAAGTTCGGAAATCAGGTGCCCACCTGGAGAACAAGGGAATACTTTTCAAGTTAAGCAATCAGAAGCCCACCTGGAGAACAAGGGAATACATTCCAAGTTCCGGCAATCAGGCGCCCACCTGGAAAATAAGGGGAAGTACAATTCAATTTTAGTCTTTAATTTTTAATTTTTGATAATATGCTATACCCAGTTACCAAACTGGGGCCGGAAATTTTCTTTGTTTGTCTATTTTGTTGCAGTCAGGAGCCCACCTGGAGAATAAGGGAATATTTTTCAAGCATTGCAGTCAGGAGCCCACCTAGAGAACAAGGGAATACCTTTCAAGCGTTAGCAACCAGGAGCCCACCTGGAGAACATAGGCACATATTTCAAATTTTAGCAGTCAAGCATCATTCGGAGGAATGGCAAAACATCGCTAATCATAATTCAGGGCAACAACAAGAATTCCACCGGAAGAATACAAGATACAAGAGCAAGTTTGAAGACATAGATATGATCTTTTGTAATTCATAGATCAAAGCTTAGGCTAGCTTCTTTTGTTTTACCACGGTGTAATAAGGAGGTCAACAAGCAATAGTAGCAGCAACAACAATGAGATCACAGCTTTTGGTAGCCCAAATTATCAGACATTCCTGAATTACACTGACCTGATTCCTGTTTAGCCCAGGATATGTAGGCAACCTCTGAAGCAGGGTGCGGTCAAATCTTTCAAAATGCTTCACACGGAATATTCAAACAGGCAGAAATCGCTCGTATTTGCTTACTTATGTCTGCCCGAAAACTCTTCGTCTTCCCAAGCAAAGAGAGGCAGCTATGAGCACGTGATTTTTGCCCTATATATGAATTATTCCCAAAAAATTCAAACAAAATAATTTTTCTTTATTTTTACAATTTTTTGTGAATTTTGTGGCATTTGTTGCATTTTTATTTGTTCATCTGAAAACAAAAAAAAATACCTATGGCATTTGTTTAGGATTTAATTGCATAGTTTTTAGTGTTAATTAGTAGTTTAAAATTATTTACATATAAAGAAAATGACAAAAAATGGTCTCTTCTCTTTTATTTTTAATTTTTGGAATTTATTTTAATTTTAGGTTAAAACTAGAAATTAGTTAATTTTGGGGAATTAAATAATATCATATTAAGGTTAATTGGGTTTTTGATTTTTATTTGTTGACATTTTTTAACAAAATCAAAAAAAATAAATAAATATATATAATAATAATACAAAACAAGAAAAGAGAAAAGAAAGTAAATAAACAAAAAGAGAAAACAAATGAATTACCGGGCTGTTACATTGTCTTTTAATTCCCAGCCCAATTCACTTTCCCAGCCCAGCCCAAATATACACCCAAACACATGGTCCAACCTATTCCCTGATCCGGTCCGCCCCACTGACTTGGCCAAACGACACCATTTTGCCCAAGTGAATCCAAGCCATTCATTCACTCTAATCCAACGGCCCACAATGATTCTTATGTCTTGATATAATTATCCGAAAATCCCATAACCCTAAATGATAGCCCATCGCCTTCCTCCTGTAAGTTGATTTAGTGAATCAGTTATAGCTGAAATATTCCTGTTAATTACTATAGTTCAACGGATTGGCTAAAAATAGTCTAAGCTAAGCAATTTCAGAGGTTCAAGGGTATTTGGGTAAATAGAATAGGACAAGTATGCTGTAAATGCAACCAGAACCCACTAGAATTCACTAGCTGAAATTTTACTGAAAATGTTGCACAAAATCAGATTTTTGTTTGGAAAAAAATGGGTTGTTTTATTGTTTGATGAAAATGAAAAAAGGAAAAAAGAGAGTCGTTATTTTAGGAAAATAGTTTGTCTTGCCATGAAAAAATAAAAATGAAAAAAGAAGTCTTGTTTTTTTGAAAAAAAAATAGTTTTTTTAGTTTATTTTATTTGTTTATGAAATACAAAAAATGAGAATGAAAAAAAAAAGTCTTGCTTTTGAAAGTAATTTTATTATTTGCTTATGAAATGAAAAAAATGAAAATGAAAAGAGAGACTTGTTTTAAAAAATAGTTAGCTTATTTGCCCGAACTACGCTGGTTTGATTCTCACTGGATGTGAGATACAAAGGCAACCCTCATCAGGTCCAACCACACCTTTTGCAATAATAGCCAAAAATACAAAAATTTTAATTTTTATCCAATAAGTCGGGTGACGCCATTCTTGTTGAAAAATAAGACGAATGTCCCCAAAGGGCGCCGGAAGGCTGTGTTACAAGAACAGCTACCCTGAATCATTTTAAAACGGTTTGCGGGCATAACCTTAAAATCTTCCTTTCGGAAGTGCTGAAAGGTCGTATCTGTAAAACCGACTCTTCATTTTCGTAAAGAAAAAGAAAAACAATCTTTGCAAAAAATAGCCACTTTATTTTTTTTAAGTCAAAATAAGCCATTACATGGATAGCTTTTTTTTTAATTCACAGTTGACATTGAAACCTTCTCAGTCTTGCGCAGGCCCATGGCGATGCCGAGTGATGCCCTGTGGAACCCAAGATTTGAAGCTTTGATGTACTCCTAGATTAGTCGAGTCTGTATTTTGTTTTGAGTCTATATCTTTTTGATTTGAAAATGAAAAAACAAAAAGTCTAATAGAGGTGTAATCGCAGTTGTCATTAATGAAAATTTAAAAATTCTCAAAAAAATTGTGTCTTTATTTTTGCATTCAATTTGCAAGAACTACGCTCGGTCTGATTCATGCGGGGTCATGGTACGTAGGCAATCCATGTAAGATTCGACCATAACTAAAATTAAAAAAAAAAAAAACGAGGAAAAACCACAAAACGGCAAAAAGAAAAGAGGTCGATGAAATGCGTTTTTCATTTCACGGGCAAATCTGAATTATTCCCAAAAAATTCAAACAAAATAAGTTTTCCTTATTTTTACAATTTGTTGTGAATTTTGTGGCATTTGTTGTATTTTTATTTATGCATTTTAGTTCATCTGAAAATACAAAAAATACCCGTGGCATTTGTTTAGGATTTAATTGCATATTTTTTAGTGTTAATTAGTAGTTGAAAATTGTTTACATATAAAGAAAATGACAAAAAAAGAGTCTCTGCACTTTTATTTTTAATTTGTGGAGTTTCTTTTAATTTTAGTTTAAAACTAGAAATTAGTTAATTTTGGGGAATTAAATAATATCATATTAGGGTTAATTGGGTTTCTGATTTTTATTTGTTGATATTTTTTAACAAAATCAAAAAAATATATATATCTAATAATAATAATACAAAACAAGAAAAGAGAAAAGAAAGTAAAGAAACAAAAAGAGAAAACAAAAGAATTACTGGGCAGTTACATTGTCTTTTAATTCCCAGCCCAATTCACTTACCCACCCCAGCCCAAATATACACCCAAACACATGGTCCGACCTATTCCCTGATCCGGTCCGCCCCACTGACTTGGCCAAACGACACCGTTTCGCCCAAGTGAATCCAAGCCATCCATTCACTATAATCCAACGGCCCACAATGATTCTTATGTTTTGATATAATTGTCCGAAAATCCCATAACCCTAAATGACATCCCATCGCCTTCCTCGTATTGAACTGGTAACACCGCCGTAGCCGCCGCCGACGATGAACGTTACCACCTTCGTTGCCTCCCAAAATAACATCCCAAACTCCTCTTTTCACCCTCTTTCCGAATATGTAAATGGTTTCCCTCGAATCCACCTAGAAAGCTTCGAATCTCCGTTCGAAGTTTTCCGGCCATGACATCACTTATCCCAAATTAACCCAAAATCACACCATAGGTTCTTCTTACCATCCTCTGCCCAAATCTTCAATTAGTTTTCTTCGAATCATCTCCAAGCGTCTCGAATTTTGAGTTGAAGTTGGCCGGAAACCCTAAATCATCTAAAATTGGCCAAAAAGGGTACTGCACGATTGATTCAGTATTGGTTCAATGGAATGGTGCTAATTTGGTTTTAGGTTTTAGTTTAGCCTTCACTTTGTTAATTTTTTATCAGTTTTGTTTAAATCTTATTAGCTTTAATTTGTTGGTAATTGTTAATCATTTTTGCCTCCTGTGAGTTGATTTAGTGAATCGATTATAGCTGAAATATTCCTATTAATTACTATAGTTCAAAGGATTGGCTAAAAATAGTCTAAGCTTAGCAATTTCAGAGGTTCAAGGGTATTTAGGTAAATAGAATAGGACAAGTATACTATAAATGCAACCAGAACCTACTAGAATTCACTAGAGTCTTCTAGAATAGGGTTCAAGTAGATTTCAGCAAATTTAAGGGGGTTACTTGAGTGACAAGTCATAAAATAGAGGGTTAAAAAAGAAATAAAAAGAGGGACTACTTTGTAAAGAAAAAATCTGAAATTTCCTCATTTGTGTCTATAAAAAGGGCATTCTCATGCCTTGATGAAGAAGTTTTTGAGCCCCAAAATTTCCCCCAAAAATCTCTCTTCAAGTTTCAGATCTGATAATTCAAAATCTGAAATCAAAATCCACCTCTAGTTCTTAGTTAAAACAGAAATCAAAAAACAAAACAAAAATGAAGTAAAAAATCATCAAAAAAGTATTGTTCCATTATATAATTCAAGTCAATTTTGATTTCTAATTGCTGATTTCCACTCTTCTAGTTCCTAGATATTTCAGATGTCCATTAGTATGATTTTCGAGCAATTTTGAGTTGGTTAGAACTAGTTTTGGAAAAATTTTGGGTTTCTGAAGTATTCTGATGCATTTCGAGTGATTTATAGTTGATTGTTTGGTTTTGCTTGGTTTTAAACTTTTCTGGGCTATTTTGAGTGTTGAATTGCTGCTGCTTCTCATCTGCTGTAGCTAACCTCACTTTCCTTCTTATTTTGCAACTTTCAGGTTCACATTTGAATTCATTGATGTAATCTCGGATTGGAGTGAAATGAAGTAGAATTGTAGACTTATATTCATTTGAATTCTTGTAGTAATATTTTGTCTGATAATGTGAAATTATTCAGTTTTGGTGTATTTGAATTATGTTGAGTTAAGGACTGTATAACTTAGGACTGCTTATACTGACTTGAACCATTTAGACTGTAATAAGGTTGTTTTGGTTGTTATTTGACTGCCTATGAATGCCTGAGTTTAGAACAAGAGTTAGTTGTTTAGTGTTTCCATTCACACATGCTCATAAAATTATTTGGATTGTTAAGTTAGAGATTGTTCATAGATATATCATAGTTAATTTTATTTCATGTGTATTGTGATTATGAAAATCTGAAGGTAGTCAGTCAAAAAATGATTTCATAATCTACTGTCCCCACTTATGTTAAATAGCGTATATTCTAGTCCTGAAATCACATATTTGTGTCTAATAATGGTAATTCTGAATTAGATTGGGGAATCAAAAGCAGTTACGAGGTGATCCTCTCAAAATACTTCATTACATTGAAACTAGTTCATAAATTTTGTTAGTTAATAGATTGCCTAAAGTATCAATCCTGCCAAACTTTAGAAACATTTGTTAATTGTTAATCCCTTGCAATGGTGCTTTTTTGGGCGTATGTTATGGATTTAATGATGATTTGGGCCGCCCGGGCCCAGATAGTTCTTTTTCAAGGGGGCTGGTATCGATGCTGGACTGCTACACTTGCCCATAAGCAGACTTGATACAATATAAGTTTGGGCCTGAAAATTGTTATATTAATTAATTAGGACTTTTCTTCTATCATTAGAGACAAATTAATTAGATAATTGTAGTTGCTATTAGGTTGGCTTTAAAATAAAAATGAGATGAGCCTTCGCCAAATAAAACTATAAATTATGGGGCCCTCAATAAAGGCTTTATAAAAATACTTATAATTCGGGCTGACCGTTTAGCGAAGTTCACGGTCTTCCCCAAAGATAATAAACGCGTAGTTGCTCTAGGCACTTATTTTAATAAAATTTCCTTCTTAAATACGGGTGCACATTGATGTGACCCAAATTTAAATCTCAATGGAGTCGAAATGTGTTGACAACCACGGGTGCACTGGTGCGACGTGGTTCGAGGCGCATTTTCACGATGTTGCAATTCTTATTAAAAAATAAAAATAAAAGCGGTTTATTAATAAAAGGCACATAAGTTAGAACATGTTTTGAAATCAGATAAAATCAAATAAAACTGTTGCGCGACCGTGCTAGAACCACAGAATCCGGGAATGCCTAATGCCTTCTCCGGGGTTAATAGAATTTTTTACTCGGATTTCTGGTTCGCGGACTGTTAACAGAGTCATAATTTCCTCAGTTCGGGATTCAACCAGTGACTTGGGACACCATTAATCTCCCAAGTGGCGACTCTGGAATTTAATAATAAATCCCGTTTCGATTGTCCTTTAATTGGAAAAACTCCTTTATGCCCTTGCGGGTGTAGTAGTGAAAAGGAGGTGTGACACTGAGCGGTGAGTGCAGGTTGATCAGGCTCCCGATATTATTCCCGCACTGCCTATTGCACCAGTTCCGCCCGAGGATGGGTCAGCTACTTCAGAGGACGAGCAGCAGAGACTTGAGAGGTTCAAGAAGTATGATCCCCTAGTGTTTAGTGGGTTAGCATTAGACGATGCCTTGGGATTTCTAGAGGAGTTCTACCATATTTTTCGCACAATGTGCATAGTAGAGTCCAGCGGGGTTTCCTTTACTGCTTTTCAGTTTCGCGGAGCCACCTATGATTGGTGGCACACTTATGAGATAGATAGTCCAGTCGAGGCTACTTCACTGACTTGGACCCAGTTCTCAGATATGTTCATGAGAGAGTTTGTCCCCCAGAGTCTCAGGGATGCATGGCGCACAGAGTTTGAGCATTTGAGCCTGGGTGCTATGACCGTTTTAGAGTATGCTATCCGCTACGCTAGGTTGGCAAGGTATGCACCGGCCTTAGTTGCTACAGTTCGTGAGAGTGTTTGCAGGTTCATTGAGGGTCTTACCCTACCCATCAGATGTAGCATGGCTCGAGAGTTGGAGATGGACATTCCTTATCAGTAGGTAGTGAGCATTGCTAGGAGGATTGAGGGTATGCTCGCTAGGGAGCGAGGGGAGAGGGAGGCCAAGAGGTCTTGAGAGTTGGGCCACTACTCTGGTGCCCGTACAGGTCATTATGATAGGGGCTATATGGGTCTCCCCGTTCATTCAGCTCTTCCAGTAGCCAGCAGTGCTCCAGCCCTGCCTATAGCTCATGAGCCTTACTATGCACCTCCAGTTTCTAGCGTGCCTCATGCACGGGGTACTTCTTGAGGTCAGTCTAGCAGATCTGGCCTAGTTAGTCACAGCCACCTCGTCCTCCCAGAGTTTGTTTCGAGTGTGGTGATATACACCATATGGTTAGGGACTGCCCTAAACTTGGTAGGGGTGCATCCTCACAAAATGCTCAGCCACAGCGTGCTCCTAAGAGTTCTCAGGCCATAATCATAGCTCCAACTGCTACCCCATCTGCCCAGCTGGCTAGGGATGAAAGTTAGGGAGATAGAGGTCGCCCTCGAGAAAGGGGTCGGGCCAGATATTATGTTATTCATTCTCGTACCAAGGCTATTGCCTCCGACTCCGTCATTACAGGTATTATACTGGTTTTTTATAGAGAGGCATCAGTTCTATTTGATCCGGGCTCTACTTATTTATATGTGTCTTCTTACTTTGCTCCGTTTTTGGGTGTGCATCGGGATTCTTTGAGTGCCCCCATTTATATTTCTACACATGTGGGGGATTCTCTTGTTGTGGACCGCATTTATTGGTCATGTTTGGTTATAATTAGTGGTTTTGAGAACAGAGCAGATTTATTGTTACTCGGTATGGTAGATTTTGACATTATTTTATGCATGGACTGGTTGTTGCCACTTTTTCTATGCTTGATTGTCATGCCAAGACCGTGATGCTGGCTATGCCTGGTATTTCACATGTTGAGTGGAGTGGTACTTTAGATCACACTCCTAGTAGGGTTATCTCTTTTCTTAAGGCTCAGCGTATGGTTGTGAAGGGGTGTGCCGCGTATTTAGCTTATGCGAGAGATGTCAGTGCTGATACCCCTTCTGTTGATTCAGTTCCAGTGGTACGGGATTTTCCTAATGTGTTTGCAGCTGGTCTTTCGGGTATGATGCCCGATAGGGACATTGATTTTGGCATAGATCTGTTGCCGCGCACTCAGCCCATTTCCATTCCTCCATATCATATGGCTCCTCCTGAGTTAAAGGAGTTGAAGGATCAATTGCAGGAATTGCTTGATAAGGGTTGTATTTGACCCAGTGTTTCAATGTGGGGTGCTCCTGTTTTGTTTGTGAAGAAGAACAATGGTTATATGCGTATGTGTATTGATTATCGCCAGTTTAACAAGGTTACAATGAAGAACCGTTATCCTTTGCCTTGTATTGATGATCCATCTGCCCAGCTGGCTAGGGACGAAAGTTAGGGAGATAGAGGTCGCCCTCGAGAGAGGGGCCGGGCCAGATATTATGTTATTCCTGCTCGTACCAAGGCTATTGCCTCCGACTCCGTCATTACAGGTATTATATTGGTTTTTTACAGAGAGGAATCAGTTCTATTTGATTCGGGCTCTACCTATTCATATGTGTCTTCTTACTTTGCTCCATTTTTGGGTGTGCATCGGGATTCTTTGAGTGCCCCCGTTTATGTTTCTACACATGTGGGGGATTCTCTTGTTGTGGACCGCGTTTATCGGTCATGTTTGGTTATAATTAGTGGTTTTGAGACCAGAGCAGATTTATTGTTACTCGGTATGGTAGATTTTGACATTATTTTATGCATGGACTGGTTGTTTCCCCATTTTGCTATGCTTGATTGTCATGCCAAGACCGTGATGCTGGCTATGCCTGGTATTTCACGTATTGAGTGGAGTGGTACTTTAGATAACACTCCCAGTAAGGTTATCTCTTTTCTTAAGGCTCAGTGCATGGTTGTGAAGGGGTGTGCCGTGTATTTAGCTTATGTGAGAGATGTCAGTGCTGATACCTCTTCTGTTGATTCAGTTCCAGTGGTACGGGATATTCCTGATATGTTTCCAGCTGATCTTCCGGGTATGACGCCCTATAGGGACATTGATTTTGCATTGATCTGTTGCCGGGCACTCAGCCCATTTCCATTCCTCCATATCATATGGCTCCTCCTGAGTTGAAGGAGTTGAAGGATCAATTGCAGGAATTGCTTGATAAGGGTTGTATTTGACCTAGTGTTTCAACGTGGGGTGCTCCTGTTTTGTTTGTGAAGAAGAACAATGGTTCTATGCGTATGTGTATTGATTATCGCCAGTTGAACAAGGTTACAATGAAGAACCGTTATCCTTTGCCTTGTATTGATGATCTATTTGACCAGCTTCAGGGCGCACATGTGTTTTCTAAGATTGACTTCCGCTCAGGTTACCATCAGTTGGAGATCGGGAGCTAGATATCCTGAAAACTGCTTTCAGGACTCGGTATGGTCATTACGAGTTCCTTGTTATGTCATTTAGGCTAACCAATGCCCCAGCAGCCTTTATGCATTTGATGCACAGTATGTTTGGAACATATCTCGACTCGTTTGTTATTATTTTTATTGATGATGTTTTGGTGTATTCCCGGATTCAGGAAGATCATGAGCAGCACCTGAGGACCGTGTTTTAGACCCTGAGAGAGAAGAAGTTGTATGCAAAGTTCTCAAAATGCAAGTTTTGGTTGAGTTTCGTGGCATTCTTAGGCCAAGTGGTATCGAGTGAGGGCATTCGGGTGTATTCGAAGAACGTAGAGGCAGTGCAGAGTTGGCCTAGACCCTCCTCAGTTACAGAGATTCACAGTTTCCTTGGTTTGGTGGGCTACTACCGTCAATTTGTGGAGGGATTTTTATTGATTGTGGCCCCTATGACTAGATTGACTCAGAAGGGTGCCCTTTTTTAGGTGACCGAGGATTGTGGGGCAAGATTTTAAAAGCTCAGGACAGCTTTGACTACAACCCCAATTTTGATATTGCCTAACGGTTTGGGGTCTTATACTGTCATTGTGATGCCTCGAGAATTGTCCTTGGAGCAGTGTTGATGCAGGACGGTAGGGTGATTGCCTATGCGTCCAGACAGTTGAAGGTACCTGAGAAGCACTACCCTGTCCACGACCTTGATTAGCCGCTATTGTTCATGCCTTGAAGATCTGGCGTCGTTATTTGTATGGTGTGCCTTGTGAGATCTATACTGACCATCAGGGATTGCAACACTTGTTCAAGCAAAAGGATCTAAATTTGCGCCAGAGGAGGTGGTTAGAGTTGCTAAAAGATTATAATATTACTATTCTATATCACCCGGGCAAGGCCAATATGGTAGTGGATGCCTTGAGTCGCCGGGCAGAGAGTTTGGGTAGTTTTGCATATTTATCAGCTTCAGAGAGGCCTATGGCGATTGAAATACAACAATTCGATTTGAATTATTCTGGGTTAACAAAATGGGTTCATGAGGCACATGAGGGGATTTTTGTTTGGGAAAAAATGGGTTGTTTTATTGTTTGATGAAAATGAAAAAAAAGGAAAAAGAGAGTCGTTATTTTAGGAAAATAGTTTGTCTTGCCATGAAAATATGAAAATGAAAAAAAAAGTCTTGTTTTTTTTTAAAAAAAAAATAGTTTTTATAGTTTATTTTATTTGTTTATGATATACAAAAAAGGAGAATGAAAAAAAAGAAGTCTTGATTTTGAAAGTTGTTTTGTTATTTGCTTATGAAATGCCAAAAACGAAAATGAAAAAAGAGTCTTGTTTTCAAAAATAGTTAGTTTATTTGCCCGAACTACCAGATGTGAGATACGTAGGCAACCCTCATCGGATCCAACCATACCTTTTGCAAAAAATAGCCAAAAATACAAAAATTTTAATTTTTATCCAATAAGTCGGGTGACGCCATTCTAGTTGAAAAATAAGCTGAATGTCCCCAAAGGGCGCGGGAAGGCTGTTTTAGAAGAACAGCCACCCTGAATCATTTTAAAATGGTTTGCGGGCATAGCCTTAAAATCTTCCTTTCGGAAGTGCTGAAAGGCCATATCTGTAAAACCAAGTCTTCATTTTCGTAAAGAAAAAGAAAAACCAAACTTTGCAAAAATAGCCACTTTATTTTTTTTAAGTCAAAATAAGCCATTGCATGACCATTTTTTTTAATTCACAGTTGACATTGAAACCTTCTCAGTCTTGCGCAGGCCCATGGCTTTGCTGAGTGATGCCCCGTGGACCCTAGGATTTGAAGCTTTTATGTACTCCTAGATTAGTCGAGTCTGTATCTTTTTGATTTGAAAATGAAAAAACAAATAGTCTAATAGTGGTGTAATCGCAGTTGTCATTAATGAAAATTTGAAAATTCCCAAAAAAAAATTATGTCTTTATTTTTGCATTCAATTTGCAAGAACTACGCTCGGTCTTGTTCATGCGGGGTCATGATACGTAGGCAATCCACGTAGGATTCGACCATAACCAAAAGAAACAACAACAACAACAATAACCCAGTATAATCCCACAAGTGGGGTATGGGGAGGGTAATATGTACGCAGACCTCACCCCTACCCTGAGGGGCATGGAGGCTATTTCTAGGAGACCTTCGGTTCAAGACAGTAACAAGAGACGATATATTAGTATTATCAATAGACTCATACTAAAATAACATAAAATACAAAACATAACTTAAAATAACAGAATAACAGTAATATAAGAAATATAGTACATGCAAAAGGGGTGGACGGTAAATTAATATCCAACAGATAAATCCATGCATCAGTAACAGATCAATAGCATCCTAAGATTAACTCTAACTAGCTAGTCTTACTCTAGTGCGCTAGTTAAATATCCACACTTACCCCTAACCTACAACTTTAATGCTTGACCTCCACAGTCCCCTATGAAGGGCAATGTCCTCAGAAATCCTAAGATGCGCCATTTACTGTCTGATCACCTCTCTCCAACACTTCTTAGGTCTCCCTTTATCTCTCATCATTCCCACCACAGCCAGTCGCTCACACCTTCTCACCGGTGCATCAGTGCTCCTCCTCTGAATGTGCCCGAACCATCTGAGTCTTGCTTCCCGCATCTTGTCCTCTATGGGGGCCACGCCTACCTTCTCTCGAATATCTCCATTCCTAATTTTATCCATCCTT